>CAMZMU010000058.1:52186447-52254361 GCA_947311845.1 Poa pratensis
GCGGAGGTACTCATCCCGCTCCTCCAAGCTGGCGCCTTCACCATCCATGACTCAAAACTGCAACATAAAAAGTGTAAGTCACGTTAATAATCAAATGAATCACTTAAAAATATAAAACAACTCTTTCTGCCGTATTCAAATGAAACAGCTTGGTTCATGAGAACTAAAATTCAAGCTAAGCACATAGAGTTAGGACACAGCCAAATGCAAGAGTTAACATAATTAAACAGCCAACATAGTTCACATAACAGATGTTGGCCATTCTTTCCTACCGACTGTATGCAGTGGCTGTCATGCTTCTGCAAGCAAAACATTTAATTCTGTATGCTTCTACTATCCAATCTGAGTCATTTTCCTTTCCTGAACAAACAAAAAGTATATCCTTTTCTGATTACTTAACTACGCAGAGCAGGCAAATAGAGCGTCTTAAGATTGCTAAATCAAGAAAGTAGAAGCAGCTAGCAAGCTGAAATAAAATGTGTAATTATTCAACAATCATTAGGTCAAGACACAGGTACAGAGACATCAATTCGCACCATTGCAGACACTCTTTAACATACAAGGTTCATACTCAATACTCTCGGTACCAGATCATACATATATAATGTTGCAAAACAAAATCAAGGTAGGAATATTCAGTTCGTTTGTGCAGTACGAAGTCAAGCAGATCATACTAGTATAATTAATTACCTATCACTTGGTTCGAGCCCTGTGGAAATCAGGCTGAAGGGGGCGGCGTCACGAGCTGAGAGGGGTAGGCGCGGCGGCCTCCTACTGCGGCGGCGTCGAGGAGTTCCTGAGTTGCGTCCTCGTCGGATCGCCTCTGACGGATCGCAGCGAGTTACAAGTGAAGAGAGGAGAGGGTTCGTGGCGACGGCGTCGAGTGGCGAGAGGGGTTGGAGCGGAAGCGGCGGCGAGTGCAGAGAGGGATCGTCGGCGGCGGCGACTGCGGACAGGGATCGGCGCCGACGGTTTCGCGGCGGCGACGAGGGTTTCGCGGTGCCGTCGCGCGTACAGGAGGGATTGGAGGGGCGGAGACGATACTATGACTAACGGACCTCCTGGGCCCAATCTTTCTCAGGCTGTGAAAGGTTTTTTTCCACCGAAATTGCACTAACGGGCCATCTGGGCCAAATCTTCCAGAGCCGTCGGATCAAACCATGCTGCTGAGATTGGAGTACCAGTAAAAGGTACTGTAAAATTCGCCTTCCCGTGCCAGAAGGAAGAAACAACAGAAATCTAGCTTCTCCCACTGTAAACCTCCCCATCTCGCCGGCTATGGCAGACTGGTCCTCCCTACCGTCCGAGCTTGTCCGCCGCATCGCAGACTGCCTCCTCTCCACCAACGACCTCGGCTGCTACATGGACTTCCGCGCCGTCTGCCCGGCTGGCGCTCCGCCACCGACGACCCCACCAACTCCTCCACCTCCACTTCCGTCCCGTCCACTGGATCATCATCGACGAGGTCTTCCAGAGCGATGCGCGCCTCCTGGTGAACACTGCCACCGGCCGCATCGTTCGCAAGGACCTGCCTCTGCTCCGCCGGTTCTACGTTGTTGCCACTACACACGGCGGCATCTTCGTCCTCGCCGACAAGGAGCCTCCTCATGCCGCCCGCATCCTCAACCCTTTCACGGGCCACATGATTGTCTTTGTTGCTTCTGTGCCTTCAAACATAGACATTTCTGCTGCCGCTCTCTGCGGAGATCCTTTTCAAGCATCGTGTTGCTCTCCGATGACGAGCGGTACACTGCTGCTGTTGACAGCAATGTTTTCAGCGGGGATAGTAACAAGTATGCTTATATTTTCATGCGGCTGCTCGTCGCCGGGGGTGCCTGCGCCAACGTTGAGGATAGAATTGTGGTGCCGACTCCCAGCGATTTGCCAAACAAGATATTCGCTCTCATGAAGTTGTTCGACATTCATCCTGCTACTAGAAGGGGCTGGCGCGCTTTGCTGCGCCCGAGTGTATTATTGCGGTTAACGATGCCGAATCCCTCCTGATAAAAAATGCGGTGCCCTTGTACGGTGGTGGTGAATTCGCAGCCAAATCAGTCAGAGTTATGGCGGAACTGCCGGATTCACGGCCAAATCGATGTGAGAAGAGTCGCCGGTGGTCACCGTAGGAGACTTGTGAGGGCGACATGAAACTTTTGATTGACAGTTAGAATGCGTGTGTTTGACTTTCGGTTATATAGCATGACCCAAGTGTTTTATATCTGCATCACTTGGTGTTTTTTAATTTAACAGAAAAATGACAAAATTTACGTTAAGGGCAGCTGTTGGAGCAAGATTTTGGCCTCAAATGACCTACAAAAAATCTAACATAGGACAGCTATTAAATATGCTCTAAAAGAAGGAAAACACCGCGAAAAAGGCATTTGTAGCCCGGGCTACATGTATCCCTATATTTTCATTTCTTTAAAACATTATTTTAAAGTCACAAATAATTCTAAAAAAATCTGGATGTGGCTTATACCTTATTCTACAATTGTGCAAATTTTAAATCCAAAATTCTTTATTTTTTGGGTTATCTAAAAAGACAAATTCTAACAGAATTTGGAGGTGTCCTGTTCACACACCCGATCTATATTTTTTGTAAATCATAGAATACATCGTATTTTGGATTATGTTTTTGAACACTTTTAGGATATATCCGTCGCTATACTCACATATTTTTAGATTTTTTGACATTTTAAAAGATATATTTCAAATCTTCAAAATAAAGGGCTACATTTAGCCCGTGCTAGAAAATACTGCACTCGGAAACACCGTAGTTTTATATGAAGTAGATAGAAAATAAGTTTTGTATACAAATAATATATTTATTACCTTTGTCTAAACCAATGGAAGATTGACATGTGGAGCAACAAGGAGCTATATTTTTAGAGATCTTAGTACTTTGATAGAAAATAATATTATTTTTTATCTTTGTTTAAACCAATAAATAGTTGACATGTGGTGCAACAAGGGAGCTCTATTCCTAGTGAGTTTAGTCTAAACCAATAAATGGTTGACATGTGGAACAACAAGGGGGCTCTATTCCTAGGGAGCTTAGTGCTTTAAAGGATTGGCACTCCCGAATATGATTGGGATTGGCAGGGACATGCCAACAGCTGTTTCTTAGTGAAATCTGGTAGACAACTGTTGGTTGTCGTTATGCTACAACACCAATTGAAGGTTTTCAATGTAACCACCGACGGTCAGTGGCGTATCCAGGAAAAAAATTGGTGGGTGGGCACACTACTCCTGTTATTGGCACTCCCGAATATGATTGGGATTGGCAGGGACATGCCAATAGCTGTTTCTTAGTGAAATCTGGTAGACAACTGTTGGTTGTCGTTATGCTACAACACCAATTGAAGGTTTTCAATGTAACCACCGACGGTCAGTGGCGTATCCAGGAAAAAATTGGTGGGTGGGCACACTACAATATAAAAATATCGTACCGCAGATTTTTTTACCAAATAAATAGTATAAATAGGCGATCAATTCAAAAAAATTGTAATTCAAAAAATTGCAAATCAATGAAACACCGCATTACATTATATCACGGGGCTAACTTGAATTCTACAATCACAAAAGAAATCGAATGTGCGCATTTGGTTCCTTTGACAAAGCTTGAAGCGAGAATATTTTATTAAATGTGCGATTGTCTTCGACCAATGAAATTATTGTTATATCTTTGTTGTTTTAATTTATTGAACAGCTCTTAATTGGTATCACTAAAGAATGTGCTTACCATGTACTGTATGTACTAAAAAAATCTTGTTTAAAGAAAAAAAAAAGAACAGTTTTGTAAACTAAATCCCCTGTAATACACGTATATGTCAATATTGCAACCTTGCCCGCTTTCCCTAGATGGCCGGCTCGATCTGGACGGAATCAGGGAAAGCCTGCTCGCTGCGTGAACCCATCGATCGAACAGCCCCGGCCTCTCGCTCGATGCCTGGTCGTGAACTCGTGATCCACGCCTTGATCGTGTACCAACAAACAAGGCTGCAAGACGCGCTACGAAAAAATAAAAGGTTAGCAGGCTGCAGGCGGCAGCTAAGGTCAAACAAGGCTGCTTCCTATATGGGGGGTCGAAAAAATTCCCAGAAATCTGGGTGGGCCACGGCCCCCCCGGCCCACCCGCTGGATACGCCAGTGCCTACGGTGAGGAGGCCGAGCCTGTGAAGAGCATCGGCGACCGTGCCATCTTCGTCGGTGACCGTAGGTGCGTCTGTGTATCTGCTGAAAAATTCCCATCCGTCATCGCCAACTGCATCTACTATGTGAAAAGTTCGGAAATCTACAAGTACGACCTCCAGGTCGAGAGAGAAGAGATGGTATCTGAAGCCGTTGTTTTTTTTAATCCATTAATGTCGTCTTTTACCAACTTTCCTGTCAGCATCATTCAGCTCTTAGACTAGCCATAGTGGGAGTAACATAGGTAGTATCATGCATGCCACGTTGACAAAAAGATGACGTGTCACCGCAGTTAATGAGGAGAGAGATGATAGTAGTATCATAGGTAGATACCGTAACATAACGGATTCCAAGATAAGATGTGTGTGCAACCTAAGAAATACACTAGTATATAATACCACAAATATGTTACTACCCACTATGGAACTAGTAACATAGACTAGTATCATATGCATGATACTAGTGTATGATACTCCACACTATGCCTAGTCTTAGCCAGCTACACCAACAACGTCCGTGAATCTCAGCTTCCGAGGGAAAAATTCTATTTTCCTGATTGGTTCACTTCCATGTCTGAAAATATGGACGAGTATCTTGAAGGCCTGAACCTTGATGACCTGGCTGAACTTGAAGATGATGGTACTCAATGATTGATATATTGAGTGCTGGTGAACATTTCTTATGTGCTTTTTTGAGCGGTGTTTAATTGTGAGGGATAAATCTTATGTTCGGGTCTAGTAAGTTGCTCTTGATGTGCGTAGTGGGAACTAGCAGTATTGCAGAGTAGTGTAACTACACCATGCATGCTGTCAGCCAAGTGCTTCATGTTGTTTTCTAATGCTTGTTACCGTCTCTAGTATTTTTGTTCTTCCCAAGCTTGTAACGCCGGGTAATACAGTCTGGTGCTTCTTTCGGCACTTGAATATAGGGTCCCGGTTTACACTCAAATGAAGCCATGGTTTACCTTCTTTTTTCTAGAATGAGTATGAACATCTGGCCTTTGTACGGATTGATGCACATGGTCAATGTAATCAAAACCAAGAATTGATGTCGAACAAATCGGCTAAACGAAAATAAAAAACCTAATGTCAGCGACATAGTAGAACTTTTCTCGCCACAACGTGATCTACTGCCGCGAACCATTTGACTAGTCGGAGCTTAAAATGTCTGCCACACTTCAAGACAACACTTTCGAGAAGAGCAACCGCTCACACCCGTGTGAACGTCGACACTATCCTATCATGCAGGAACTCTAGATTATGCATGGGGTTTCACCCGGAGAGGTTTTTTACTGCACGGACAAACAAATATGGAGCAAGTTTAAAGAAATATTTGCCGTATCTACCCCATCGAGGGGGTTTCCATTATATAGGAACGGGAGGAGTACAGGGTGCGATCGGATCTCACACGAGATCACAGATCTTTTTTTTTTTTTTGCGAAACACAGTACAACGCAAGCGCTCATATACACGCGCACACACTCACCCCTATGAACGCACGCACGCACACCCTACCCCTATGAGCACCTCCGAGAGACTGAGTCGGCGGGTCGAGTCTTGAGATTGACGAAGTCACCACGGCGCCTCGCTGTCGACGGGAACGTCGCCTCCCACTGAAGAATATTCCGCCTTAAATGAGAAACACCAGCGTCAAACCTGGGGTTTGAACTCTGGTGGGCTGGGGATACAACCATCCACCTAACCATCTTGCCACAGGCAAGTTCCACGAGATCACAGATCGATCGGTTTGCATATCAAACCGGTACAGGTACAATACAAAACCTATACGTACAAGCTACCAACTCTAATACATCCCCTCAATCTAAACCGTCGTGTACGAGGTTGAGATTGGCGCGAAATTTGCGAAGCAGCTGTTCAGTAGCTGGCTTGGTGAAGACGTCGGCTAGCTGATCTCCTGTACTAATGTATCGAACATCCAAAACTTCCAAGGCAACCTTCTCTCGCACAAAATGAAAATCGATCTCGATATGCTTCGTGCGAGCATGAAACACAGGATTGGCAGACAGGTATGTGGCTCCAAGATTATCACACCATAACACCGGTGGTTTGGACTGATGAACACCAAGCTCCTTTAGCACAGACTGGATCCATACCGCCTCAGCCGTGCCATTAGCAAGAGCTTTGTATTCTGCCTCGGTGCTTGACCTCGATACCATGGGTTGCTTGCGTGAGCTCCACGATATAAGGTTCGGTCCAAGAAATATGGCGAAGCCACCAGTAGACCGTCGATCATCAGGACATCCTGCCCAGTCTGCATCAGTATAGATATTCAGCAAAGTAGACGACCCTTTTTGAATTCGCAATCCTGTAGACACTGTTCCCTTCACATACCGAAGGATGCGCTTGACCGCCTCATAGTGAACCGTAGTGGGCTGCGACAAGTACTGGCACACCTTATTCACAGCAAAAGACAAATCAGGTCTGGTCAGCGTCAGGTATTGGAGCCCTCCAACTAAACTCCTATATCGAAAAACATCACCACTATCAAGCTGCTGACCGACATCCCTGGACAGCTTGTCGGTGGTGGACAGGGGTGTTGAGATAGCCCGACAATTCTCCATATTCGCACGGTGTAAAAGATCAAGTGCGTACTTATGCTGAGTAAGCACCATTCCCCCTGAATTGTAGGCAGCCTCAATGCCAAGAAAGTACTCAAGGCGACCAAGATCCTTAATAGGAAACGTGCCGGCAAGAGTCTGAACCAACGATCAACCGCGGCAGAAGAGGAACCAGCAATCACAATATCATCGACGTATACCAGCATGTACAGACTGACACCGGCGTGAGAGAAAATGAAGAGGGAAGTGTCAGCCTTACTGGAGACAAACCCAAGCTCATGAAGTTTATCACTCAACCGCGCATACCAAGCTCGGGGAGACTGTTTTAGACCATAGAGAGCACGCTGAAGCTTGCAAACATGCTGCGGATGCCGAGTATCCTCAAAACCAGGGGGTTGCTGCATATAGACAGTCTCATCGAGAAAATCATGGAGAAAAGCATTGCTGACATCGACCTGACGGAGGCACCAGCCGCGAGAGACTGCAAGGGACAAAACCAGGCGCACAGTGACAGGCTTCACAACAGGACTGAAAGTGTCGTGATAATCAATACCGTGTTGCTGAGTGAAGCCGCGAGCAACGAGACGCGCCTTGAGCTTGTCAACAGAACCATCATGGCGGAATTTTGTCTTGAAAATCCATTTACTGCCGACAATGTTAGTAGCTGACGGTCGAGGGACCAAGGTCCACGTTTGGTTGCGCTGAAGAGCGGAGAACTCATCCTCCATAGCAGTCCGCCAAGCCGGATCAGTGAGAGCGGAGCGATGGAATCAGGAGTAGCAAACAATGCACGGCGGCGATACGGATCATATCGAACGGTCCCATCAGTGATCTTCCGAGGTCGGAACACATTGTTCTTCGAGCGAGTAACCACAGGAGAGGGAGGCGGTGGAGGCACAGGTGCAGGTGCTGGCGAGACGGTGGGACTGCCAGGCGAAGACGGCGCGCTCGAGGAGTCGGAAGCGCCACTAGCATCGTGAGCCGACGACGCCGGATCAATCGGGGCAGCGGGTGTCGAAGGCTGAGGCGAAGGCGTGCGCTGGGCGGCCTGCTGGGCCGGCCCGTCAGTCGACGGCGTGGCGGGTGACCCAGCCGAATGAGGCGGAGGTGAGGACGGACGCCGCTCAGCCTGCTGGGCCGGCCCGTCCGGAGCCGCAGCAGTACGGGATGGACCCGACGAGTCCGTCTCGGGTGAAGCGCCCGCCCCATGCAGCGACGTCGAAGCATGCACGTCGATCGGCGTCGGTACCTGCACAGAAACACCAGACAAAGGAACAAGCGGATCACGTGGCAACAAGGACATGTCATATTTACGCAAGTGGACATCCTGAATAGCTGGTTCGTGCATGGGGAAGGATACAGGATGTAATTGCGAAACATCAACCACGACACCAGGCGTGGCATAAGGGAACACGCGTTCGTCAAAAATAACGGCGTGAGATGTAAATCCGACCCGTAGAACGGTCCAAGCACTTGTATCCTTTGTGCATAGGGCTATATCCCAAGAAGACACACATTTTGGAGCGAAACTCCAGCTTACGTGAGTTGTACTTCCGCAAACTAGGCCAACACGCGCATCCAAAAGTGCGAAGAAACGAGTAGTCCGGAGGTGACTGGAGAAGTTTCTCAACAGGTGTAGTGTTGTGTAACACAGGTGTGGGCATCCTATTAATAAGATAGCAAGCAGTGAGAAACGCTTTGATGACGAGGAAAATAGTGCGGACATTTTATCAATGCGACATGCAAATGATGCAACATTTGTCCGTGCTGCTTTCAGTAACAGGCTTTCTATATTTATTCAAGATACATCAGCTATTTTTGTGGCACTTCTTCTTGGTATGCTGCTAGAATGGCGTGTTGCTCTTGTTGCACTGGCAACTTTGCCTATTCTTGTGATTTCTGCAGTTGCACAGGTTAGCTCCCACCAGCTTTCATCATTCCGATTCTTGAAGATTGTAAGGTTGTTTGTTTTGAAGCTTCCATTGTGCATGTATGGATATATCTTTAGTAAATGCCTATGCTTTTATGTTACACTGTTAACAGTTTGCATGATTCATTTAAGTATTTTTTGGTAAGGTTCAAACTGTATCTGACTATGAATTACATTGAAATTTAAATCATGTTTTTATGATATTGATAAATCTATTGTGTTATCGTCACCTGGCAATTGCGGTACGACATAGTGGCCTGATGGTCTCTCTCTCTCTAGCAGTGTTCCGAGTAAAGCAACCTCCTATTACCCCCCAGCATACCTGAGTTGCTAAAATAACAACATGCACAACGTAACCAAATTCTAGGACACGACGCTGAACTTCATAACTCTGTTGAACGAGTCTTACCTGTACAACTTACGCTCTGTCGAGGCATCTCTTTATAGCAGATGTTCCTGTCATCATTAATTTGACAACATCTATATTATGAAAAGTTGGTTTTGTATAGAAAGCAAATAGTTTTTTACATGATATCATCAAAATTAGATACATATTTGCACAACGTGACATTATGGAGTTGGCATTCCGTCAATCACATATTTCTGGATTAGCGTAAGATCTTTCACATAGGCGGACCTAAGGCTGCTATACTAGTTCATTTATATTTCCTTCGATATAACCATTTACAAAAGTTACTTCCCATCGGTATATCTTCTAATATCATCAAGGGTCTACTTCTAGACTTCTAGTGTGTCTAATATCTAGGAGACTTGCTTTAACTTTTCTGTTTCTAGCCGATCCAGTTTAAAGTATAGATTTAATCCACAGTTGTGTTACTTCATTTGCTGTCGGTTGGGATCTGGACTTGACAAATTTCTCACGGAGCTCTTATTAAACAGCATACTGGAGCTGCCGAGCTGATATTTGGACTCTTCCTTTGTTTTTCCAGAAAATGTGGCTTTCCGGTTTTTCTAGAGGAATTCAGGAGATGCACAGGAAAGCTTCTTTAGTTCTTGAAGATGCAGTCATGAATATCTATACTGTGGTGGCATTTTGTGCTGGTATCAAAATAATGGAGCTTTACAGATTGCAGCTTGGAAGTATCCTCACAAAAAGCTTTGTTCAGGGGATGGGCATTGGTTTTGCCTTTGGGTTCTCTCAGTTCCTTCTCTTTGCCTGCAACGCGCTTCTTTTGTGGTATACCGCTGATGCTGTGAAAAATGGACATCTTACCCTTGTAACAGCACTCAAAGAGTACATGGTCTTCTCTTTCACGACGTTTGCACTGATGGAGTCATTTGGCCTTGCGCCGTATATTCTCAAGCGCCGGAAATCCCTGACCTCCGTATTTTAAATTATCGATCGTGTCCCCAAGATTGATCCAGATGATGCCAAGGAGCTAATTTTGTTGAGGCAGCCCAGGTCCATTTTGCCGGTAATTTGATGGATAGGTGATGTTATCTTCTTGTTACGGTGTGTTTTGATTTGCTTAACCAAGCTAGGGATGAATTTGATGTTACAACGGTTTATTTGTTCTGGGACGTCTATGTACAAGCTGATGCATATTTGTATTTGTTTGTTATGAATTTCAGAGGCTCCTATTAATTTTAGTATTGTCCAATTTATTTAATTGCCCCAAGACATTTTTTTAGGGAAGACATTATGTTTCCTAGCAACTTTGGTCTAGTCTAATATGCATTTATTCTTGCTGGGTGTCTGTGATTGCAAATTGTATGCACTGAATCAAGTGCCAGTTTGAGCATGTTTTCTTCCAGATTGTCGATCAAACAACGTACTTAATTATAAAAGGAGAACGACGGGTAATCCTTAGATGAAGACACTGAACTCTTTCCTGGTCCTGGCACGACAAACTGAATTAGCATACTGAACCTGGGCACGAAGTGGACAAAAAGGAACTGGAACCATACCCGCTGAAAATATTAAATTACTCTGTTGGTGATGGTAACATCCGTCGCTGACAATGCAATGCCCATAAACACAGGCAAAGGCCGGAAGATTTTGGGCCCGTTTGGAGACAAAGTATTTTCAAAGTATTGTTGCAATACTGTTGTATTTAGAAAAGCTGGAGTTTCAATCACTTTGAGGTGTTTGGATACAAGAAAAACTGTAGTTCTATATACTGTAGTATGTTCAATACTGCAGTTTTTTTGAGGTATTGAAAAAAGAGGCCCCGACCTATTTTTTCTAAAACCGAGAAAAGATCGTTCTGGTTTCGTGCTACTCGCCATATCAATCTCCTAAGTTCCTTCTCTCCTGCGGCGATGTCCTCTTCAGCCATGGACAAACCAAGCACGTCCTACTACGCTTTGTCCCTCCGATGTGTCTCCTCTGGGATGCGTTGGTCTTGCGGCAATGCAGCTGCCTTCTTGGTCCTATAGCCAGCCGACTTGCCGGGCGGCGGCGGCGACGCCGGCAGATGAAAATCTTCTAGGCTTGTAGGATGGATTCCGAGCTGTGCATTAGCTGGTCGTGCGTATCAGCTATGAACATCACGAATGAGAACTACACGATATACTGCAGATGAAACCATGCAGAACATGAACTGAACATCACTTCATTGGTAGTCTAGCTCTAACAACATTCTTTATTTGTAAGGAAACCTCTGGTTTTCATTCTTTATTTATATAAAATTTACACCGTAGGGTCTTACCCTACGGTACCATGTTCCAAAAAAAAAAAAAAAAAACAACATGCACCTACCGAGTTCCAGTATATATCGTGCATGCAGCAACCAGTGCAACGGCCATGCAGCTACACTTCCGGTCAACAATTGATTTTCCACCACACAACAAAAAAACACTTGTTTATCATGCGGCAAAACTACAGAAAAGCAGCACTTGCCAAACGCCCCTTATTTTTGCTAGAACTAAGAAAAACAGTCGTTTCAAGAAAATAAAGTATTCTCTAGCCTGGCATTGAAATATTGTGGTTTTGTAATACTTCAGTTTTGACAATACTTAGAGTCAAACTAACCATAAAATATTCTTGCTCAAAACAACACCGCCACCTAAGACCTAACAAACAGCACAGTGAGGATTTGAAATCAGTACAGTTGTAGCAGCATCACAGCCTAGATCACAGCCTAAGTTCAGAGACCGTAGAGGTGTAGCAGCATGACAGTCTAGTTTCAGAGGGCAAAAATTCAGACGAAGGAGGACACAGTCATGCAACAGCAGCGAACAAGACTGTACAGCTTCAGAAGAACTGGTTTCCTACAAGGACCTAACTGACAACTACAAGAACTCGCTACACATGGCCTCCATCCCAATCATCCGACATGCTCATCGTGATCACTGGTCATCTTCAAAACCTTAGCTGATGACAAAAACAAAAAAATCCAACGGTCAGAAAAGGCAAGCAACAGAGATGCTAGGGCAAATTTGGTACACAAACCTCGCCTTTTCGAATGACCACCTTGTAGTCATACCTTGGCTCATCGACATGATACCACCTGAAAAAATGATATAAAGTTACTATTTGAGCTAGATTTAAGTGTAATTTTGGTCCCCCAAGTGTTGCAGAAGTCTAACTTAGGTCCCTCGTTAATGGCAATTCCACACAAAAAGTCAAAACCAGTCTACCATCATTAAACCACTGTCAACAATGATAATTCGACCTAATTAAGAGTTTAAGGGCCAGTTTAGACCAGAGTATAGTTGAGGGACCAAAGTTGGACTTTAGCACTTAACCCTTTTAGCTATGCTATGGTTCTCTTTTTGGAAGGCAGAAAATAATCCATGGCTCGATAAAAGTAATTACCTTTGTCTTGTGGGTTTTAAAGGCTTTGGGCCATGTGACAGCCTGTGCCTTATACCACCATGCAGCCTTGGGTCGAAAAGTGTGCCTGTTCTTACATTCTCTTCATGCAACCTTTCTTCATATTGCTGATCAGTCTCATGGCGCCCTTGCTTCAGCTTCATTCTTATTTGTTTCCTATATTCTTGTTCACTGCCTTTCAAAAAGAACTTCGTTTTGAAAGGTTTCGGTCTACGCAAGATGATATATGCACTTAAACACTGCCATGTAGACCTGAATACAGTGCCTCGAACAACCTGATATCCGCCTCTTGGAACATGCTCCAACTTCTTCTCTGCTATTGCTTCAAGTGCGGAGAGTACCTTTTCAGATACCTGTTGATGACTTGTGACGGTTCCGTTAAAGGAAAAAGGCACTGAAATAGGATGCTTAAGTTTGGGATCTAGAGAATGCATGGTATACTGAAATATCCATAAGTTTTTTCCAGCTTCGGTTGCGAAAAATATCAGGTTGTCACATGCAGGATGACAATCCATCTCAAGTGACTTTTGCTTGTCGTGTGCACCGATTGCCAGCACCGCACTCCGTGTCGTATCAATAGAGAACTTCATATTTGAAACAAATCCTGCATAGGTGCCACCATAATCAGCTTCTATTAGCTCCTTGTGAACAATGTAAGTCGACGCCTTCTGCTTGTTGCTGCTGCTGCTGCTGCTGCTGCTGCTGCTAGGAGCATCTTTAAACTGAATCGGCGATGCATAGGTATATCTACCATTTTTGCCACGTGTCCTCCTTAGCATCCCTTCCGCCCACAGGCCTTGTCCATCGATCACAAGACCGACATCCTGTTCCAAATATCTGTACCAGAAAACAAAGGTCTGATCCTTTCTTGATACGCAAAACCTTTTTCTGTGAGGACCAAATTCATATATTAAGTCTGAGCCAGAAAAGTGCCATGCTTGGTAATGATTTATTGCCCTCAGATAGCTGGACTGAGCCCTACTCTTGTTCGTCAAATCGAAAATGACACTATTCTGAAATATAAGTATGAAGAGAATTATGGAAGGAAGATTGAAATCGAAATGCAACAAATTCAGATTTACTAGCAAACAATCATGAAGGACACTACAAGAATTAAGATATTATTAAAGTATTGGAGCAGCCACTTTTGTAAGCAAAGCTGCGATTGCAGTTTAAACAAAACTTTATTTTAGTGCAACCAAAAAGGAGTACGAACAGCTAGTCGATAAGAGGTTGTTTGGGTGCTACCAAAAAGGAACACTAAAAGGGTTCATCATGCAAATGTATACATCCAAAATTTCTATGCTTCTGCCAAGTAATTTATATATTAAGTCTGAGCCAGAAAAGTGCCATGCTTGGTAATGATGTACTGCCCTCATAGCTGGACTGAGCCCTACTCTTGTTCGTCAAATCGAAAATGACACTATTCTGAAATATAAGTATGAAGAGAATTATGGAAGTTTGAAATCGATATGCAACAAATTCAGATTTACTAGCAAACAATCATGAAGGACACTACAAGAATTAAGATATTATTAAAGTATTGGAGCAGCCACTTTTGTAAGCAAAGCTGCGATGGCAGATTAAACAAAACTTTATTTTAGTGCAGCCAAAAGGGAGTACGAACATCAGCTAGTCAATAAGAGATTATTTGGGTGCAACCAAAAAGGAACACTAAAAGGGTTCATCATGCAAATGTATACATCAAAAAATTCTATGCTTCTGCCAAGTAATCAATAAAATATTACCTTTATTTCAGCAATGCCATGATCGAAAATTTGATTCAGGCTGGTGGGGTGGACGAAAACCGATTCATAAAATAATCTCTTTTTCAATGGTGACCACCCATGGAAGAAGTTATACTCATCTTTCATTAACATTTCAACAAGCTTTTGATGGATTTCCTCATCCGATAGAGCATCTCTGTCCATCTAAAATAACATTCAACAAGTTATTTCTTTTAATACACAAAACACTCAAGTAAAGTTAAGCTTACTAATCTAGACTAAAGTTAAGCTTACTAATATATACTACATGTTACTGTTTACGTATACCTATAAGTACACGAGGGGTATTGTATTGATATTGCTACTTGTACAAGAGACTTCAAGTACAAGGAAACCTAGACTAAAGCGTATGGAATAGCATTGCATTTGAAGAAGTGTAACACTTAAACAAAAAATAGTAAAAATCCGCCTTGAGGGTGTCCGTCATGTAGCATGGACCACGGCCAGAAAGAGGCTGACATATAAAGGTTTGGTAACTGGATGGACTGCATGACAAGAGAAACACGAAAGGGCAGGTAATCTGGTGGACACAGCGGAGGATATAGAGGCTGACATATAAAGGTTTAGTGGACTCTGCATTGCATGAGAAATACGAAAGAGCAGCTGATTTGGTGGAAACAGCAGAAAATATAGATAACTTGAAGCTAGGAAGCACGGACCAAAACGAAGATGGAAGAGACATCGTGTATGCCATAGAGGCTGTGGAGGAGGTCGTGCGGGTGAGATGCTGACGAGGAGCAGTGGAGGAAAGCATGTAGCGGACAAGCACCCAACAACCACGGTAGCTGCATGTGCTAAGACAGCATCAGTGTAGGGAACAGAACACAGTTGAAAATCACCGGAGAGCAAGGAGCAGAAACAGTGTCCCAGGACCACATTGTGACTTCTTTTACTCTTCTTTTCTTCTGCCAAACTATTCTATGATGCAAACAGGTGCTGCAGCACGCACCAAGCAGAGGAGAAACTAAAGCCGCAAACAGAAAGAGCTGCAAAGAAACAGACTAGCTAGCAGCAGCAGCAGCAGGAGGCAGCAATTGGAATCAATCGCGTGGAGCAGAAGGCAGCAATGGGAATCAATCGTGGCAAGCAGCAACAAGCAGACAGTAGAGCACGCGAGCTAGCGCAGCAGCCGGTGGTGGAGTCTGGTCGCGGCAGCGGCCATTTGCCGACGGTACGCGGGCGGCAGCAAGGCATTATATGCAGGGACCTGCAAGGGGCGGTGATGCAGCAGCATATCTCAGGCAACAGCGGACCTATAGAGGGTGCAGGACGGTGCCGCCACGGACGATAACCGTCGGTGGCAGACCACGGCAGGCTGGGGCCTCAAAGGCGGCAGGAAGCAAGACCTGGGCAACCGGTGGAGAAAGTCGACCTGGGTGGTGATGAGCAGCTCGCTGCCAAGGGAGTCGACGGCAGCACGATCTGGAGTCTAGCAGGCAAGGTCGGTGGATGATCTCCGAAGTTCAGGAGCCCAGCGGCTTGACCTGGACGAGTGCTTGCAACTTGATGCATCTGGTAATTGAGGAGACCACGAGCAGGTGCTCGGATCGAGGGACTAACAGAAAGACCGATCGAGATTGGATGGATGGCAGGCACGAGTTGTGCGTACAGGAGGAGTTTAGGTAGGCCCTGATACCATGCTATGGGCAACTCTTTATTGCATAGCCCAAGGGGCAACATATAGTACAAGAGAATAGTACAAGAGAGTTCAGTACAAGGAAACCTAGACAAATACAGAAACGTACAGAATCATAGACAAATACTAGTTCAGCTAATACTACTACATTAGTGACTCCATTTGAAGCAGAAACACCTGTAAACCTCAGCGCCTGCTGCTGCTACCCCACATGACATACACAAAATCTTTGTAACATGCATAAAATGTCATCATTATGACGTACCTGAGCAAAATGAGATCTCTCCGGAGCAGCTTCTTCTTCAGAGGTATGATCCATCCCCTGAAACGTATTTAAATGTTTGAACTGGACTTGAATTAACAATGTAAAAGCTTTTAATTAACCTACCAAGGATACCAAAATAATAAATACCTTTCTCACATTCTTTAGCAATTCATTTTTCATAACACCCTCAACAGACCAATTCAAATCATCCAAGAATGGTGTGGTCCTTGGAAATAAGGCTTTCACAACAGCAAGGTTATTGTAGTGTGCAGCAAGCTCTATTGGTTTCAAACCTTCCTATATGGAAGAAAAAGGTCAATCAAATTCCAGTCTCATTTGGCTCCACAGAAAAGATTCAGTATTTCAAGTGATTGTACAACGTGAAGAGTTGCTTCATTACGATGCATAAATAACCCGAAATGACTGCCCAAAGTACAACTATCAATTGAAAAACAAAAGATAATACTATTACACCCTTGACTTGCATAGATTATCAAACAGAGATTATGTTAATAAGTTGCAACAATGGCAAATGCAATGGCAGAAATTTTTGACAAGGATTGCGGTCCTGAATGTAACACCCTAGTTACTTTTACTGCGATTCTTGATCGAAGATTTATATGAGAAATGATTCAGTCCACGTTTCCTTCTTTTAACACAAAATATGTAATTGTTGAACTTGAATATGTGGAGTCACTTTGCATAAGTTGTATACTCTATATGAATATGAACATAGGAAAAACATGATAACATCAACTAGTAATTAGTCAGACCTTTTTGGTAGTTCTAGTAATGCTTTCTCTACTACTAGCCCATATCAAAAGGTTATGAAAGCCAAGAATGAATATCAACCTTCAAAGCCAGATTTAAGGAGGCATTAACATGATGAAGTTGAGAATATTCCTATGGATGAGTTTGATATACTCAGCTGGTGGAAGATTAATAAATTGATGTATCTGGCAGTTCCAAGGATGGCCAAGGATATCCTCACTATTCCATTACCTTGATCGCATGAGTTAGTTTACCTCAAACTCATATTAGAAGAGGAAAGCACTATGCAGTTCAGATTCGCACAGATAATGATCCTATCTACAAGGCTGAAGATAGTCCTAATACAGAAGATCCCAGCATGATGGTGGATTCCCTG
The DNA here is from genome assembly GCA_947311845.1 of Poa pratensis. NCBI lineage: Eukaryota > Viridiplantae > Streptophyta > Magnoliopsida > Poales > Poaceae > Poa > Poa pratensis. Next base: position 52,203,781 of record CAMZMU010000058.1, read on the forward strand.
TGCAGACTATTGTTTGAACCTATGTTAGGTTCCAATTCATGAGACCTAATTCAAGAAAAGCATAAAGTGTGGCCACATTTATCTAGTCATTCAAGGATTCTAAATAAAATGAGGATAAAGAACAGTATTTTTTTTTTGTTAGACCCATAATCTACTCGCTTTGCCACACCTTTTCTCAACTTGACAAGTATAGGCAGCTATGAGGGAACAGTTTGTGAGTAAAGTATTTAGCAAAACAAAAAAAAGTTGCCAACAAGTGCAAAAATAAGATCATACGAACTAAATAGCTTACACTGTTGCGGGCATCTGGATCACGCCCAGCTTTAAGAAACCACTCGACGATTTCAACACTACCAGACTTTTCCACAGCATCATGTAGCGTGATAACCTCTGGGTCTGCGCCTGCCTAATGTTGCACGAAGGAGGGAAAGTCTTAGTCCCAAAACTGAAACTCTAATGTTCATCATCACCGCAAGGCTAAAATAGATGGCTTAGTGTTATGAAGAAACCATTTTTTTATATACAAAGGTGCATAACTCTAAAAAAAATGTAGGCATCTAAATTTGTGCAAAGAGATAGTGTGCAAGTTTGTACCTCAATTAAAGCTTTGAAGCATTGAATCGAACCAGACTCAACAGCAGATGCGAGTGGGATTCCCATGTTAGACTGGGACTTAAGTTTTTTATCCTTAGAAATCAGAAGTTCAACAAGTTCAATATTTCCTATAAAAGGAAGAAATATTAGTCATAAATCTTGTGCCAAAAACAAATGCATTGAGCATCAGTTTTACCTATTGATGCAGCCTCCTGCAGTGGCGTAACTCCCATTTTGGTTTTGGCATTATGACTTGCGTCATTGAGAAGCAGTAAACTAACAGTTTCAACATGACCTTGCATGGTGGCTTTGAGCAACGGTGTTTCACCTGGAAACATATTGAGATGTTAAGCAAGGGCAATCATATAGCATGCTATCAATAAGCTAAAGTTGTTTGATATTAAAGAGCAAGATCTATTATGAAGAAATCGAATTAAAAATGTTATATTGAGGTAACTATAAAAAAAAAATTATCGCATTGACTGAGAGAGAGAGAGAACAATTTAGGCATATCTGCTTATAGATGGGAGGCCATGGGGCAATTGAGGTACAAGATGTGGGACACGATAAAACTTCTGAAGGTAATGTTGATGTGGATGTGCATTGTGAACTCCAGTGAGGTGGCGCCAAGAGGAGCAATTGGGGCCTAACGGGCGTGATACAACTTAAATGGTTGGGTTAAAGCTCTGTACGCGAGTTCTGACCCCAGTGAGGTCCCGGAGGAACCTCCTTCTAAACCAGGATACCCCGGGATTCATGTGGCTGACATATAACTCGAGCAGCATGTTGCAACTTTGTAATACACTGACCCTAGACAGCAGTCGAATAAAGGCAGGTATATATTGGGCACTCAAACCATAAGCTTCAAGCAAAGAAGAGAAGACAGTACCATTCATGTCTCTGGAGTCGACAAAAATCTTAAGCTTGGTTATTAGGTATCCGCACACCTCCGTGTGGCCCTCGGCTGCGGCCAAATGCAGCGCCGTGCACCTTTCCCAATCTCTCACAGCGGCGACCGTGCCTGAACTCTTGCCCTCGATATCTGCAGAAGCAAGCTATGATGCAACCTAAAGGGGAAAACGCAAGGACCGAAAGGGGCCAGCTCAGGTCGGGACGTACTTTTCAGGGATTCCAGGTCGCCGGCGACCGCGGCCTCGAAGATATCTTCAATGTTTCCCAAGCCTGTGGCGGCCGTGTCTGGATTCTCGGCCTGGTTATCTGCAAAAGCACAGCAATGATGAACCGTAAAGGAGAAGGGAAAAAATTTGAGGTAATTTGAGGTCGGAACATACTCTCCAGTAATTTGAGGTCGCCGTCGCCCGCGGCGGCCATGCCTGGATTCTCGGCCTCGACATCTGCAGATGGCCACAAGCAACGGCGATTATGAGTCGTAAAGGGGAAAATCACGGAGCGGAAGGGGTCATACCCTCCATGGATTCGCCCGGAGTCGAGGACGCCGGATCCAGGAGGCGAGGCGGCGAAGGAGGGAGATGTAACGACCCGCTCGAGTAGAGATCGGATCGTACAAGGATACAAGTAATTGAAGGGGATTGGATGAGAAGAGCAGCAGGGGATGAGAGACTTGCAGAGGAAGAAGGTGAGATAAGCTGTCAAGCAACAATTCATTCCATAGTCTGATACGGAGTACAAAGGAATGGCCGGGAGCTCCTTTAGGTAGGTCCCTTTTGCTTCGACGCGATAATGGGCCAGGCGCCCAGGCCCAACTGATTCGTTCGTTGACTGCGTCGTTGCTTGGCTGCATTCGACAGCTTCGCTTTGGTTGGACTACTTCGCTGCTTCGACGCGATATTTGAAAATTTTAAATTTTGGAACCAATTTAAATTGTGAACCATATTAAATTTCGGATAATTTTAAATTTCAAACCATTTTTGAACCATTTTATATTCCGGAACCATTTTATATTTCGGAATAATTTTATATTTCGGAACCATTTTTAATTTCGGAACCATTTTATATTTCGGTTCCATTAAATTTTGGAACCATTTTAAAATTTGCAACCATTTTAAATTGTGGAACCATTTCAAATTTTGGAACCATTAATTATAAATTTTTGAACCATTTCAAACTTTGGAACCATTTTAAATTTGGTAACCATTCAAAATTTTGAAACCATTTTTGGAACCATTTAAAATTTTGGAACCATATTCAAATTTTGGAACCATTATAAATTTCGGAACCATTTTCAATTTCGAACCATTTTGTTACCATTTTAAAAGTTGGAACCATGTTGAATTTCGGAACCATTTTAGAAGTTGGAACCATTTTCAAATTTGGAACCATTTTTTAATTTCGTAACCATTTTTAATATGGAACCATTCTTCAAATTTCAGAACCACTTCAAATTTAGGAACCATTTTATATTTCGGTTCCATTAAATTTCAGAACCATTTTAAATTTCAGAACCATTTTAAATTTTGGAACCATTTAAAATTTTGGAACCATATTCAAATTTCGGAACCATTTTGTAACCATTTTAAAAGTTGGAACCATGTTGAATTTCGGAACCATTTTAGAAGTTGGAACCATTTTCAAATTTGGAACCATTTTTTTAATTTCGTAACCATTTTTTTATATGGAACCATTTTTCAAATTTCGGAATCACTTCAAATTTCGGAACCATTTTATATTTCGGTTCCATTAAATTTTGGAACCATTTTAAATTTTGGAACAATTTTAAATTTTGGAACCATTTTAAATATCGAACCATTTCGGAACCATTTTATATTTTGGAACCAGTTTAAGTTTCGGAACCATTTTAAATTTTGGAACCATTTTAAATATCGAACCATTTCGGAACCATTTTATGTTTTGGAACCATTTTAAGTTTCGGAACCAATTCAAATTTCGGACGATTTCAAATTTCAGAACCATTTTTTATTTTGGAACCATTTTTTAATTTCGTAAACACTTTTGAAAATTTGGAACCATTTTCAAATTTAGAACCATTATTAAATTTGGAACCATTTATTATTTTGAAACCATTTTCGAATTTGTAACCTTATTATTTTTCAAATTTCGAAACCATTTCAAATTTCTGAACCATTTTATATTTCGGTTCCATTAAATTTTGGAACCATTTTAAATTTTGGAACCATTTTAAATATCGACCCATTTCGGAACCATTTTATTTTTTGGAACCATTTTAAATTTCGGAACCATTTAAAATTTTGGAACCATATTCAAATTTCGGAACCATTTTCAGTTTCGAACCATTTTGTAACCATTTTAAAAGTTGGAACCATGTTGAATTTCGGAACAATTTTCAAATTTGGAACCATTTTTTTAATTTCGTAACCATTTTTTAATATGGAACCATTTTTCAAATTTCGGAACCACTTCAAATTTCGGAACCATTTATATTTCGGTTCCATTAAATTTCGGAACCATTTTAAATTTTGGAACCATTTTAAATATCGAACCATTTCGGAACCATTTTATATTTTGGAACCATTTTAAGTTTCGGAACCATTTTAAATTTTGGAACCATTTTAAATATTGAACCATTTCGGAACCATTTTATATTTTGGAACCATTTTAAGTTTCGGAACCATTTTAAGTTTCAGAACCAATTCAAATTTCGGAACGATTTCAAATTTCGGAACCATTTTTATTTTGGAACCATTTTTTAATTTCGTAAACACTTTTGAAAATTTGGAACCATTTTCAAATTTAGAACCATTATTAAATTTGGAACCATTTATTATTTTGAAACCATTTTCGAATTAGTAACCTTATTATTTTTCAAATTTGAAACCATTTCAAATTTTGGAACCATTTTATATTTCGGTTCCATTAGATTTCGGAACCATTTTAAATTTCGGAACCATTTTAAAGTTTGGAACCATTTTAAATATCGAACCATTTCGGAACCATTTTATTTTTTGGAACCATTTTAAGTTTCGGAACCATTTTAAGTTTCAGAACGATTTGAAATTTCAGAACCATTTTTTATTTTGGAACCATTTTTTAAGAACCATTATTAAATTTGGAACCATTTTTAAATTTGGGACCATTTTTTAAGAACCATTATTAAATTTGGAACCATTTTTTATTTTGGAACCATTTTCAAATTTGGAACCATTTTGAAATTACCATTTTTTAATTTGGAACCATTTTCAAATTTGGAACCATTTTTTATTTTGGAACCATTTTCAAATTTGTAACCATTTTCAAATTTAGAACCATTTTTGAAAATTGTACCATATTTAAATTTTGAACCATTTTTTGAAAAATGGAACCATTTTTTAATTTGGTACCATTTGGGACCATTTTTTGAAGGTCAAGAATAGCATTCTTGTGCCCTCTCAGTACCATGTAGTTCTTACAGTCACCATGGACATACCACAAGAAGATATCCTTGTCATGGGAGCCTGAAGCTACCACAGTTCCAGCAGGGTTGAACTTCATGCAGTAGACTGCGCTCTGGTGGCCTGTGAGTAGCATTATCGGCGCCTCCAGACTGGATGAGCGTTGTGTCCCACCAGGCCCAAGACCAAGAGCATGGTTAGGATGCTGTTGGACGTTACCCAGCTCCATTCCTGACCTTGGGGCTGCTAGGGCCAAAGAATTGTTGCCTGGAGCGGAAAACATCTTCACGTCTGTAGTTAAATCTATGTTCCTGCAGCAAAGAAAGATATGAGATGACTGCAAGAAACTGAACACTTCAGACCTAGTCCACTTCAAATCCTAGAGTCCAAACATGTGCGCATAAACATCCGTGCAGAAACAAGCAGAAAATGACAATTGGCACGATTTAAATTTACAAATACACACAGGCACTACCACATATAATCATCTCTAAAAATCATTTTAGTAATGAGATTTACTAGGAGAACTGTGAAATGCGTACGTGCGGAGCACATCAACAGTTTTACAAATACACCGATTACAATTACAATCCCACAAGATAATTTAAAATTAAATAAACTCATCATATCTGGAAGTTCCTATTAATCAGATAAAGATACAGTTTCTAGACACTCCAAAACAGGCTTTACTGATTAGTGCAATCTACGCTCTAGCCTTTTAGAAAGATTCCAGTATCATACACAATGGGCTAATCGATAAAGTTTTGCGGAACCATGGAGCCGTGGCTTGCAAGGAATTTTAGGTACGCCATCTTCCCTAATCGATTGTACAGGAACTTCGTAGCTTGTGCACCGTTCAGTGTTCAGTGCACAGTCACAGTCTGCCACATTCCAAATGCCAATAGTAAAGAGAAGTTATAGAGAGACAGGCACACCAAAGATGAGTATCCAAATCGCAAACATTAATCTGCATTCAGCAGTTTCAGTGCTACTTATTTCGAGTGGCACTGTAATTTAACTTGTCACGTCAGATACATTGCGTTTCCCAATAGATTGCGACAGAAACTTATTTGGACTGCCAATGTACTACTAAAGAAAAATTCATAGAGAGACACACACAGTACAAATACATTTTCCAATAGAGACTTACTGCGACATACTCTCAGCCTTTAAATTGTGGTTGGGAAAATAACAGTATTTTGGTGGTTGAATGGCTGAATAAAAAAGAGCTGGAACCTCTCATGAGTCAGATCAATGAAAAACACCATAGTGGTTAGGCATCATTCCTTCATTCTACAGGTGCAATGTCATCCATTTTTTGCTTGTTCCGTACACTAAAAGTGACTATAAGTTACGAGACTATTGATCAAAAAAATGATGTAACATATTACTGGCCTAGTGGGGTTTGTGTGGAGTATTGGTTCAGTAACTGAAAAAGGTGTACCGTGCGTTACAGTTTGACTTAGTACCAATACATCCTTAGGGTTCCAGATTCAAAGATGTTCCGTGGAGCCAGAAGCTTGCTCCCATGGGATAATCCCAGGAACAGAACAAAGTGCAACGAGGTAGTCGATCTAGATAGTACAACAGAACGGAATCTAGGAGTAAGGCTCGAGGAGGGAAAGGAATGGACCCCAAATCCATACCTCGGAGGAACCGGCGTAGAAGAAAGGCGGCGCCGTTGGCACGGGCGGCCGGGAGAGAGGAGCTGAGGGGAGACGGCGGCGGCCTGGGTTGGATTTCGCCGATCCGGCCGGAGGGGCGAGGGGACGAGGGCGGCGGTGCAGTCGTGTTGGTGCGGCGCTGTCGGAGAGGAAGCAGGAAACAGTCGCGATACTGGGCTGGCCCAAAACAGTCGGGGGGTACGCGACGCTACGCTAACGTCGCGGTACGCGACCTATAGGATTTGCCGGAATGGCCAGGCTTATAACAACACCTGCCAACACGCACACAGCACGGCCCACACTTGGCCCACGGCTCAGCCCACAACACGCACACACGCCTACGGCACCTATGTCACACTGATGCAGGTGTAGTATCAGGTGTGGCATTGTCTCCTCCTTGAGAACCAGCTCCTTCCCAAATGGCAGCTTGAGGGTAGCGGCGACGCAGTACTTCATAGTCCTCCCAAGTTGTTGCAGTAGCTGGTAGAGAGTCCCATTGAACCTTGAGTTGAACAATAGCCTCATGTCCTCGTTTCACCATGCGTCGTTCCAAGATTGCAGAAGGTAGAGCTCCAACAGTTGCCAGGTTAGGAGGCTTTGGCAGCTCAGAGAACACTGGAGAGTAATTAGGTGTGAATGGCTTCAGTTGTGAGACATGAAACACAGGGTGGATGCGACTGTCTGCTGATACGTCTCAAACGTATCTATAATTTTTTATGTTCCATGCTGATATTATATCAATTGCTACATGTTTTGGTTACACTTCATATCATTTTTATGCATTTTCTGGGACTAACCTATTAACAAGATGCCACAGTGCCAGTTCCCTGTTTTCTGCTGTTTTTGGTTTCAGAAAATCTATTAAGGAAATATTCTCGGAATTGGACGAAACAAAAGACATCGTCAATAATATCACGAGGAGATCACGGAGTCCAAAGGGGAGTCGGAGCAGACCCACCAGGGGGCCACGCCACACTAGGGCGCGGCCCAGGGTGGGCCCGCGCCCCCTATGGCGTGGTGGCCCCCCTCGGCCACCGACGCCGCCTCTTCGCCTATATATTCTCCGCGACGCGAAAACCCTATTACGGTCGATCATATTCCACGAAAAGTTCCGTCGCGGCCGTCATCGTCAATCTCAGATCGGAGGAGTTCTGAAGCTCTTCCCGGCACCCTGCCGGAGGGGAGATCATCACCGGAGGGCTCTACATCACCATGCCTGCCTCCGGAGTGATGCGTGAGTAGTCCACCCCTGGACTACGGGTCCATAGCAGTAGCTAGATGGTTGTCTCTCTACCTTGTGCCTCCATGTTTAGATCTTGTGAGCTGCCTAACATGATCAAGATCATCTTATTGTAATGCTAGATGTTGTGTTTGCTGGGATCCGATGAATATTGATACCATGTTTATTCAAGTTGTTTATCTATGTGCTCTTGATCTTGCATGCTCTCCGTTGCTAGTAGATGCTTTGGCCAAGTAGATGCTTGTGACTCCAAGAGGGGGTATTTATGCTCGATAGTGGGTTCAGTCTCTAGATATCTGGATCAGTGACAGAAAGGTCTAAGATGGTAGATGTGCTGTTGCTACTAGGGATAAAACATTGGTGCAGTGTCCAAGGGCACTTGTATTGATTACATTACACACTTTACTTCATGCAATAATCTGTTGTTAGCAACTTAATACTGAATGGATGCGGATGCTGCCTTGAAGGTGGATTATTTAGGCATAGATGCGGTTGGAATAACGGTCTATGTACTTTGTTGTAATGCCCAACTAGATTTCATAGTAGACATCTTGGCATGTATTGCATTGTTATGCCCTCTCTATTTGTCAATTGCCCAGCTGTAATTTGTTTACCCAACATGCTAGTTATCTGTTCTGAGAGAGACACCACTAGTGAACTGTGGACCCTGGTCCAATTTCCTCATACTGTTTACACAACCTGCTGCAATCATCTGTTTCCTGTTACTTGCTGTTTTTCCTGCTGTTTTCCACACCATACGTTTAACTCTTTGTTTCTGCAAGACCGGAGAGATTGACAACCTCTCTGTTTCGTGTTGGGCAAAGTTCTGGTTTGTGTCTGTGCAGATTCCACGTTGGTGCAAGCTCCCTAGCGCCAGGGGGAGTCAACATCAACAACCTTCCGATAGATCGTCAAGTCCTACTGGATTGATAACCTTGGGTAGATTTCTCAAGGGAAAACTTCTGCTGTCTACATCATAACCTTCCTCTTGGGGTTCACCAACACGTAGCCATCAAGCTGTTTTCTGGCGCCGTTGCCGGGGACTTGGAGGCTATTGGAAAGGGGAGTCTCTCAGTTCCAATCTCTTTACTTTGTTTTTTGTCTTGTTTTAGTTTTGTTTTGCTTGCTGTTAAAAATCAAAAATTAAATTCCTGCATCTAGTTTTTAATTTCGAGTTGCCCTGTTGCTTGTTTTAGGCTTGCTAAAATGAGTAATCCTGAAAATACTAAGTTGTGTGACTTTACTAGCACAAACAACAATGATTTTATCTGTACACCCATTGCTCCACCTGCTTCTAAAGCAGAATTTTATGAGATTAAGCCTGCACTGTTAAATCTGGTTATGAAAGAGCAATTTTCTGGTGTTAGTACTGATGATGCTGCTGCCCACTTAAACAATTTGTTGAACTTTGTGATATGCAAAAGTATAAGGAGGTAGAGAGTGATATTATTAAGCTGAAATTGTTTCCTTTCTCTTTAAGAGGAAGAGCTAAAGATTGGTTGCTATCTTTGCCTAGAAATAGTATTGATTCCTGGACTAAATGCAAAGATGCTTTCATTGGAAAATATTATCCTCCTGCTAAAATTATCTCTTTAGAAGTGGTATTATGAACTTTAGGCAACTTGATAATGAGCATGTTGCCCAAGCTTGGGAAAGAATGAAGTCTTTGGTTAAAAATTGCCCCACTCATGGACTGACTACTTGGATGATCATCCAAACCTTTTATGCAGGACTAAATTTTTCCTCAAGGAACTTATTGGACTCGGCTGCTGGAGGGACCTTTATGTCCATCACTTTGGGTGCTGCTACAAAGCTTCTTGATGATATGATGGTAAATTATTCTGAATGGCACACTGAAAGGGCTCCAACTGGTAAGAAGGTAAATTCTGTTGAGGAAATTTCCTCCTTGAGTGATAAAGTTGATGCTATTATGACTATGCTTTCGAATGGACATGGTGTTGTGGATCCAAATAATATTCCTCTTGCTTCTTTGGTTGCTCATGATGAGAAAAATGTTGATGTAAACTTCATTAAAAATAACAACTTCAACAACAATGCCTATAGGAATAATTTTGGTAGCAACAATTATAGGCCATATCCTGCTAATGGTAGCAACTCTTATGGTAATTCCTACAGTAACAATAGAAGTGTGCCCTCTGATCTTGAAGTCATGCTTAAGGATTTTATTAGCACACAAACTACTTTTAATAAAACTGTTGAGGAAAAGCTAGGAAAAATTGATACTCTTGCTGCTAAAGTTGATAGTCTTGCTCATGATGTTGAAATGCTGAAAATAAAAGCTATTCCTAGTGATATTAGAGAGAGTAAAACACTCAATGCTATCCAAATTAAAATTGATAATAACATTAGGATGCTTGCTGAACTTCATGAAAGATGGGAGAGAGAAGAAAGAGAAGCTGAAATTGCTGAACAAAATAGTGTTGTTAGAGTTTGCACTATTTTTACTAATGAAACAAATGATGCCTCACATGCTAATGCGCCCCCTACTGTTAGTGAAAAGATAATAAGTGTTGGAAATGTCTCTACTACCTCTACAAAAAGTTTTAAATTGCCTGATAGCACTACTTTTGTTCCTAGTAAAAGTGCTGAAATTTTTAGAGGTGTTGGTGATAATTGCTCCATTGTTTTTTATGACAACAACTTCAATTTCGAAAATTGTAACATAACTGAAGTCATCATGTTCTTGCAAAAGCTAGCTAAGAGTCCTAATGCTAGTAAAATAAATATGGCTTTTACTGAACATATTATCAAAGCTCTCATGCATGCTAGGGAAGAAAAATTAAAACTTGAAGCTTCTATCCCTAGGAAGTTAGATGATAATTGGGAACCTGTTATTAAAATGAAACTGAGTGAGTTTGAATGCAATGCTTTGTGTGACCTTGGTTCTTGTATTTCGGTTATGCCTAAAAATTTATATGATATTCTCAAGCTTGCACCTTTGGAAAAATGTCATTTGGATGTTCACTTTGCTGATTCTTCTATGAAGAAACCTTTAGGAAAAGTTGATGATGTTTTGATAATGGTTAATAACAATCTTGTCCCTGTTGATTTTGTGGTTTTGGATATTGAATGCAATCCTTCTTGTCCTATTGTTTTGGGAAGACCTTTTCTGAGAACTGTTGGTGCTGTTATTGATATGAGAGAGGGGAATATAAAATTTCAATTCCCACTCAAGAAAGGTATGGAACACTTCCCTAGGAAGAAGATGAAATACTCACATGATACTAGTGTCAAGACAAATTATGGTTTTGGATTTTCTGGTCTTGACAATACTTGATGCATCTCTTCATGCCTAGCTCAAAGGCATTAAAGAAAAGCACTTCTGGGAGATAACCCATGTTTTTATTTGCTGTTTTATTTTTGTTTTCTTGAGTCAAGGATGCTTGTTTACCTCTGTAGCAACTCCTTTGTATCTTTTATTTGCTGTTTTGTTGTGCCAAGGAGAGTTACTAATGCAAAGTTGGTTTTTATTTTCGGGACTGCATTGGGACAGATTGCTGTTCGTCACCGTTTAATTCAGTAGAAAATCAGAAAAAATCGAAAAATGCTGAAATTTTTGTGCATGTTCCTGATGATGTTACGCAACTTTCATTATTTCAAAAGTTTTTCATCTGAGCATCGTAAGTGCCTCGAAAAAATTCGTCATACAGACTGTTCTGGTTTGACAGATTCTGTCTTTTATTTTGCATTCTCTCTTTTACAAGTTTTTAAGTGGTTTCTTTTCGTGTAAAAGTGCCCACTTGAGCCTAGTAACAGTGGCTAATGTTTAAAATAGTTGGCTTGTGAGTTTTGTCTTTGCTAGAACTTTGAAGTATTATCTTTTAGTGCACTAACCTGCTAATGAGAAAAGCTGTTAAGTTTTGGTGTGAAGGAAGTTTTCAAGTGTTGATAGAGGAGAATGATATTACATGATCAAGAAGAGTGAAGAGCTTAAGCTTGGGGAGGCTTACCTCCCCAGCATATTTCAAGAAGACTCAAGCATCTAAGCTTGGGGATGCCCAAGGCATCCCCTTCTTCATCTACAAATTATCAGGTCATCTCTAATGGTGCTATATTTTTATTGCTTCATGCTAGTGTACTCTTCCTTGGAGCGTCAGTGTGTTTTTGTTTTCAGTTTGTTTTGTTTTGTTTGCTGTGCTATACTTGTTGGATCCTAGTATTCATGTTTGGGAGAGAGACACGCTCCACTTTTTCATTAGAATACTCTTGTGCTTCACTTATACTTGTTGAGTATTCCTGTCTAGTTGCTGTTATTGCTGTTAGCTCTCAGTTTTTCATGTATCTCTTGTTAGAGCTTTCAGTTTCTTTTGAAGAAAGTACTCTCTTGCTTCACTTATATCTGTTTGGAGAGTTGTCAAATAAGTTGATTGGTGTTTGGTTGGACCAGAAAAATGCTATGCATGTGGTAGTGGTATAAAATGCTTACATGAATCTTTTTAGATCGTTGTCTTGAGTAATTTGATGCTTGCCAATTGTTTTGAGCTGTCAAGTAATTAATGTTTAAGCTTGTGCATCATGTAAGTAATGGCTATTAATGAAGAACTACTATAAGGATTTTCTGCTATAATAATCTGTTGCATAATTGGAAGTCCATAGTAGTCTAGATAATTTTTGGATGAAGGCTATGTGTTAACAAGGAAGACAGTGGGAGTCTATGGTTCGTCAAACCTTGTGTTTTATGTACACTCTTGCTATTCCAGTTGATAATGATGTTTGCTTATAATAACCTTGCTAGCCTAAACTCTGTACTAAGAGGGAATGCTTCTTGTACATCCAAAACCTTGAGCCAAATCCATGCCACCTGTGTCCACCATACCTACCTATTATGTGGTGTTTTCACCATTCCAAGTAAATTTCTTCATGTGCTATCTACTAACTACTCAAAACAATTATCCTTTTTGTGTCACTACTTGAAAAGCTCATAAGGACGTAGTAGTGAGATTTGTCATCTTCCATGCTAATTAATTTACAAGGATTGGCAGCTTCATCTGCTTCTCCACCTTTTATTTTGCATTAAAGAGCTGGTTAGTCCACCCTATAAATAAATAAATAGACACTCCTCCATGGTGAATGTTGGTGGGCACCCGAGGATTCGGTTAGCCATGGTTTGTGGAAAGTAAATGGTTGGGAGGAGTGTCACCAATAAGTGCTTGTTACAAGTGCAGTCCTAAAAACTCTCGGAACCGCTCTAAAAGTTAGTTAGCCATGGAAGATGACAAGTACCTGCTATTTGATTTGTTGACACCTGTATACACCATTACCTTACAAAACAATATTTTATGCTCTCTATATGCCTTCGGGAACTACAGCTCTAGCACATGATGTTAATCCCTGCTTCCCTCTGCGAAGGGCCATTCTTTTACTTTTATGTTGAGTCAGTTTTCCCACTTCTTTCTGTCTACTTAAGCAAACATCATTGTCAACTCCAGTATAACAGTTTTTACATAACTTTGTGTTTGGTTGATCATATTCTTTGCATTGACATTATCTATATGATATACATGTTGAAAGTTGAAGCAAAAGCTGAAGCTATTATCTTCCTTTGTGTTGATACAAACACTTTCATGTTGAGAATTATTGCTGCTGTGAACTAACTATTATGTTAGACTATTATATCTCTAAATGTTTTATAGTGTTATTCATGAAAGTTTGCACTTGTGTGATCACTTATGTTTACTCTTTATTTACTTGCTTGCAAACTATAGACCATTGGCTTGGATCACTTCATTCAGATCATGTGCATTACATTGTTATTTGATCAAAGATTGTGTTGGTAGCATGTCACTTCAAAAATTATCTGTTTTTATCGTTTACCTACTCGAGGACGAGCAGGAACTAAGCTTGGGGATGCTTGATACGTCTCAAACGTATCTATAATTTTTGATGTTCCATGCTGTTATTATATCAATTGCTACATGTTTTGGTTACACTTTATATCATTTTTATGCATTTTCTGGGACTAACCTATTAACAAGATGCCACAGTGCCAGTTCCCTGTTTTCTGCTGTTTTTGGTTTCAGAAAATCTATTAAGGAAATATTCTCGGAATTGGACGAAACAAAAGACATCGTCAATAATATCACGAGGAGATCACGGAGTCCAAAGGGGAGTCGGAGCAGACCCACCAGGGGGCCACGCCACACTAGGGCGCGGCCCAGGGTGGGCCCGCGCCCCCCTATGGCGTGGTGGCCCCCCTCGGCCACCGACGCCGCCTCTTCGCCTATATATTCTCCGCGACGCGAAAACCCTATTACGGTCGATCATATTCCACGAAAAGTTCCGTCGCGGCCGTCATCGTCAATCTCAGATCGGAGGAGTTCTGAAGCTCTTCCCGGCACCCTGCCGGAGGGGAGATCATCACCGGAGGGCTCTACATCACCATGCCTGCCTCCGGAGTGATGCGTGAGTAGTCCACCCCTGGACTACGGGTCCATAGCAGTAGCTAGATGGTTGTCTCTCTACCTTGTGCCTCCATGTTTAGATCTTGTGAGCTGCCTAACATGATCAAGATCATCTTATTGTAATGCTAGATGTTGTGTTTGCTGGGATCCGATGAATATTGATACCATGTTTATTCAAGTTGTTTATCTATGTGCTCTTGATCTTGCATGCTCTCCGTTGCTAGTAGATGCTTTGGCCAAGTAGATGCTTGTGACTCCAAGAGGGGGTATTTATGCTCGATAGTGGGTTCAGTCTCTAGATATCTGGATCAGTGACAGAAAGGTCTAAGATGGTAGATGTGCTGTTGCTACTAGGGATAAAACATTGGTGCAGTGTCCAAGGGCACTTGTATTGATTACATTACACACTTTACTTCATGCAATAATCTGTTGTTAGCAACTTAATACTGAATGGATGCGGATGCTGCCTTGAAGGTGGATTATTTAGGCATAGATGCGGTTGGAATAACGGTCTATGTACTTTGTTGTAATGCCCAACTAGATTTCATAGTAGACATCTTGGCATGTATTGCATTGTTATGCCCTCTCTATTTGTCAATTGCCCAGCTGTAATTTGTTTACCCAACATGCTAGTTATCTGTTCTGAGAGAGACACCACTAGTGAACTGTGGACCCTGGTCCAATTTCCTCATACTGTTTACACAACCTGCTGCAATCATCTGTTTCCTGTTACTTGCTGTTTTTCCTGCTGTTTTCCACACCATACGTTTAACTCTTTGTTTCTGCAAGACCGGAGAGATTGACAACCTCTCTGTTTCGTGTTGGGCAAAGTTCTGGTTTGTGTCTGTGCAGATTCCACGTTGGTGCAAGCTCCCTAGCGCCAGGGGGAGTCAACATCAACAACCTTCCGATAGATCATCAAGTCCTACTGGATTGATAACCTTGGGTAGATTTCTCAAGGGAAAACTTCTGCTGTCTACATCATAACCTTCCTCTTGGGGTTCACCAACACGTAGCCATCATCTGCCGGTAAAGCCAATTTGTATGCCAGGCGCCAAATTTTTCCTCCACATTGAAAGGGCCAAAGAACTTGTATGCAAGCTTCGCACAAGGGCGATTGACCACAGAAGTTTGAGCATATGGTTGCAATTTCAGCAAAACCTGTTCTCCCACCTGAAACGACCTTTCAGTTCTGTTCTTGTCCGCCTTCTTTTTGAAGCGAGTTTGAGCTCTGGTCAGATGTGCATGCAGGGCTTCAGTATGTGTTAACCAATCCATCTCTTCAGTTGTTGCAGTGGAGTTAGTTTCCTGGAGAAGTCCTCCCAAATTGGGTTCTCTTCCGAACAGGGCTTTGAATGGTGAACAACCCAGTGAAGAGTGATGAGCAGAATTGTACCAAAACTCTGCAGTAGATAGCCAGCGACGCCATTGTCGAGGAGAGTCATGTATTGCGCTGCGTAAGTACATCTCGAGATACTGGTTGACCCGCTCCGTTTGACCGTCCGTCTGAGGGTGATAAGCTGTGGAATAGAGCAATTTGGTGCCAGTGGTTGCGAACATCTCACGCCACACCGAACTGGTGAAGATCTTGTCGCGATCAGACACAATAGACAAGGGCACACCATGTAATTTGATCACATTGTCCCACAAAGCTCTAGCTACCTGTGCTGCTGTAAATGGATGGCGCAGAGGCACAAAATGAGCCAGTTTAGTAAAACGGTCCACCACAACCAGTATGGAATCATAACCTTCAGATTTCGGTAAACCTTCGACGAAATCCAGTGAAATATCCTGCCAAGGTGCTGCTGGAATAGGTAATGGTTGCAACTTCCCTGGAGTTTTTAGGTGCTCATGCTTAGATTGCTGACAGACTTGGCACTGTCGAACATAATCTTCCACTGCGGCTTTAATTCCTGTCCAGGCAAACAGTTTCTTCACTCGTTGGTAAGTGGCTGTTGTACCCGAGTGACCCCCAATGGCACTATCATGAAGGGCACTGATTAGTTTGGTGCGTATGGCTGAGTTGGCTCCAATCCAAATGCGGCCCTTGTTTCTGATCAGTCCCTGTTGCAACTCAAATCCCTTTTCATCAGGACTGTGTATAGCTAACTGCTGCAGTAGCTCTTGTGCTTCAGTATCAGTCTCGTAGGAGTTCATGACTTCCTGGACCCAATTTGACTGAACCAGAGATAATGCATTGCAGGAGAGCAGATGTCCCACACGAGACAAAGCGTCAGCAGCACCGTTTTCTGCACCCTTGCGGTACTGAAACTTGAACTGCATTCCAACCAACTTCGCCATGGCCTTGCGCTGTAATTCAGTATCCAGTTTCTGATCTCCCAGGTTGCAAAGACTTTTGTGATCAGTCACAATTGTGAATGGACCTCTTTGCAGGTAGGGACGCCAGCGATCTACAGCCATCATCACGGCTAGAAACTCCTTCTCGTAGGTTGATAGTCGCTGATTCCTAACTCCCAGAGCTTTGCTGAAATAGGCCAGAGGGTGCCCATTCTGAGTCAATACTGCACCGATGCCAGTATCACAGGCATCTGTTTCGATGGAGAAAGGGAGATCAAAGTTTGGCAATGCCAACACTGGGGTTTGTAACATAGCTTGCTTGAGCTGATCAAAAGCTTTTTGTGCTTGTGGATTCCACTGAAAGCCCTTCTTGGTCAACAACTGAGTCAGTGCCTTTGCAATAATGCCATAGAATGCTATGAATTTTCTGTAGTAACCTATGAAACCCAGAAAAGCCCCCAATTCCGTTGCATTGGTGGGTATTGGCCAGTCATGCATTGCCTGTCTTTGCTGCATCGGTGGCTACCCCCTCCTTGGATATAACATGACCCAGATACTCGATACGAGTCTGTGCGAAGGAACATTTAGAAGCCTTGGCATAGAGTTGATGCTTTCGGAGCAGGGAGAGCACAATCTGGAGATGTTCACGATGTTCCTGCAGTGTAACACTATACACCAATATATCATCAAGGAATACTATCACAAACTTACGGGTGTAGTCTGCAAAGATGGCATTCATCAAGCACTGGAAGGTCGCCGGTGCGTTCGTCAATCCGAACGGCATAACCCGGAAATGAAAATGCCCGTGATGCGTTTTAAACGCAGTCTTCTCTTCATCCTCGGGTCGCATGCAGATTTGGTGGTAACCCGCACGTAAATCCAGCTTGGAGAAATATGCAGCACCCGCCAATTCATCGAGTAGTTCATCAACAATCGGCAGTGGAAACTTATTCTTTATTGTTGCTAAGTTGAGACGCCGATAGTCGACACAGAACCTCCAGCTTCCATCTTTCTTCTTAACAAGCAACACTGGAGCAGCAAAAGGACTCATGCTATGAACAATTGTTCCAGCATTCAACATTTCCAACACTTGCTTCTCAATCTCGTCCTTTTGATGAGACGAGTAACGGTAAGGTTTAGAATTTGGTGGCTTGCTTCCTTCTTCCAAGGTGATAGCATGATCGTATTGCCTTGTAGGCGGTAGACCTTGAGGTTCTGCGAATACCTCCGCAAACTCTGTCAGTGTGACATGTATCTCAGGTGGAACAGCAGTATCTGATGTAGAAGACGTGGCAGGTAGTTGCTCTAGAATTGCCATGGCCCAAATATCATTGTTGTTTTCCCATGCCTGTAGCATTTGTACGCTCAGTTGTTGCGGTTTTGCTGTGGTGTTTCCCGTGATGCCCTGAAGTGAAACAGATTTTCCTTTGTGCTCAAATGAAATCTCCTTTGCCTTCCAGTCACATTTCATGGGGCTACGACTGCCCAGCCAGTCCATTCACAATACACCATCATAAGCTCCCAGTTCCAGAATGCGCCAATCAGAAGAGAAGGTATGTCCCTGACTGTTCCATTTCAGCTGTGAAATTAGTTGATTGCACTCGAGTTGTTGTCCATTCGCCACCTTCACTTGAACTGCTGCTATCTCTTGTGTTTGTACCCCCAGACGAGCAGCAAATGCAGCATCCAAAAAACTGTGAGAGCTTCCAGAATCAAGCAATAACAGCATCACTTGTTTTCCCACACGCGCTCGAAGCCTGATACAAGCTGTTGATTCAGTTCCACTGACTGCATTAACTGACAACATGCAACATTCCGCAGCTGCCGGCTCCTGCTCTGGTTCATCCAACAGCTCCAGTGCATGAACTGCGTCATAAGTAAGCACTTCCCCAAACTCACCCACTTGAATGGTAAGTAACTGAGCACCCTGTTTCTTACATTGGTGATCTCGAGAGTAGCGGTCCCCACACTTAAAACACAGGTTGTTAGCACGTCTGAAGTCACGCAACTGACTGTAGCGCCCCGACCCAACTGTTATACAGTGATACTGTGTCTCCGGTTATCCGATACCACCAGACACACTATCAAAGCATAATAGAAAGATCAAGACTTGTGGAACAACTGGCACATCACAGTCTCTACGACACAAATCATTATAATTCAACTCTTATAATAGAGAAAGATAGCAAATGACAACCAGAGGTCACAGACCCAACATTACAACAAGCGGAAGCAAATTAAGTTGTTCTAAACAACAAGATCCAAATATGGCCTAAGAGGCCTACAGATAAACATCCAGCGCCAGCTGTTCCGGGATGTCCCAAGCTGCCACCTGGGAACCCCAGACTACCCGTCGACGTCCACAAAGAACCCACCTTCGAGGTCGGTGAAGTCCTCCTCTGAAACAAAACAAACGACGTTGAGTTCGACGAACTCGCAAGATTATATATAGAGCTTTAGCTCGATGAGGCTTTCAAAGTTTTATGGCTCTTTTGCATAAAGCTGATTTTATTTAATAAAACAAGACTCCATGGCATCGTCTAATCAGAGTACTTTTAAAAGAGGGGTAAGAAGTAACTCTTTTCTCTTGAATCACATTTCTCACCATTCATCACCATCATCAATATTGTACCTGTTCATCAAAGGCACCTCCCCGAATCACCCTCGAGGAAGCTCACCTTACAATCTTGAAGTGGTACCTCTAGTACCCAGTTTTTAATCATTCCGTTAAAATTATTCTATGATCTTATCGTCCTTTCCCAAGTTGTCCGTAACCGTGGACACGGCTTTTCGAAAAGATTTAACCCTGCAGGGGTGCACTGTGTTTACCTTCGGTACCGCCCGGCTCATTGCCTACGCTTAGCTCTCTTCCGGGGAAAGCCGGCTGAGTAGGAACGGTTACAACCTTTACCTTGTTAAGGACTAACTCAGGATCATCAGTGAGGACGGAGCAGCGGATCATCGACACCGTGCCCCGTGGCCACTCATTTTCCTAACACCACCCTCCTCATCCCAGTCTTGGTCACCATCTCAACGCACACGCAAATGGAAAACCAAACTAGAGGACCCTGGCTAGTCCCGCTCAAGTTAGTTGGTCGACGGGGGTTCCATATAGCCCACCGAAAGGAAGCACGCTCATTCTTGGTTCAAG
Source organism: Poa pratensis (assembly GCA_947311845.1). NCBI lineage: Eukaryota > Viridiplantae > Streptophyta > Magnoliopsida > Poales > Poaceae > Poa > Poa pratensis. Next base: position 52,223,478 of record CAMZMU010000058.1, read on the forward strand.
AGGTAAAGAACTCGCACCTAGGCGGCGAGAGTGAGACAAAACACCACCATACCGAAGTGGCCTCTCATCCCCACCTTTAAGCATTTTATTACCTTTCTCCACAATTTCTCCACCATCATCTGTCCATCTCAACACCTGTTTCCAACAATGGAACATCCACCTGACTGCTAAGCATTTAACTAAGCATGGCTAAGCATCGACATTTCATAGTTAGATATTTCAGGCCAACAATACAATCCTATGGATAATAGGAGGGGAAACAGGTAATTGGCATCGGAATCTTAATGCAACTATAGGATACTCTAATCCAAGCAAATTGACATTTGGAACCGCATGCAATATTATAGTGGAGAAAATATTTGCGGAAAATAGGATAAGATATGCTCAGAGGGGGGATTACGCTTGCCTTGTTGAGCGGAGTAGTCAAACTGCTCGTCGGAGTAATGATGCTCAACTCCGAACTCATGATCTACCGGAGAGCAAACAACACCGGAAAGCAAAAACAACAATCAACACATGGCAATTGTGCAATGCATACAAAAATGATGATATGACATTTTAATGCAACTAGGAGATCTTAGACATGATCATCGAGTTAAATGGGGTCCCGAAGTATAATTAGGAGTTATTCGGTTAACCACCCATATTTATCGTAATGATTATAATATTTCTAAAAGTACAGCATTTCAATTGTGATCAAATATGCATGACAATGATGATTTTTGGTAGTTCATGTTTTTCTGAGCATTTTGGTATCACACACACAATTTTCGGACGAACCAAATAGACGTTACTGCATTATGGGTTTCCTTTTTAGATATAACCTCTTAAATTAGTTATTTTAAATAACAACCTAATTATTTAGCTGGGATTGGAAATAGGTGAAATAGGAATTTTATTAGTTACTGAACCAAATCGGAACATCCGATTATTTCCCACAAGGATTATCCGATGACTGGAAAATATGGAACTTTTGGTACTGAGGAAAATCGGAAATTCCGATTTGGCACACTCGGAAAATCCGGTGTCCACCGATGGGCCGCATTTTGCCTAAGGACTGAGAACTAAAATGCACTGGAGAGACTCGGAATATCCGAGCGTGCAGTACCCGGATTATCCGAACCTGGGAGTCAACACGCAAAGCGACGGTGAGCGCAACGAACTCGGACCACGGCTCACAATCGACGAGAAGGAGGACATGGGGAGGAGCAGCAGCTCACCCTGAGCACGTGGATGAAGACGGCGAGGTCGGGGATGACCGGAGTCGGCGGAAATCGTGCGGCGGGACGGCGGCGGTGGTCGGCGAAGAAATGGACGGCACGGGCGATTGCAAGCTTCCCGGCTCGATTCCTTTGGCAGGGACGACGAGCACGGCACGGCGGAGCTGCAGGTGGTCTTCACGCGGGTTGGGGCGGCCGGACACAGCGGCGATGCGTCGGCGACGGCCAACTCGGGTGCGGCCATGGTGGGGAGAGAAGAATGGGGAGCAGGGAGCAGGTGAGAGAGGAGGAAGGGAAGCAGGGCGTCGTGGGGGGCCTGGTGTGCGTGTTCTCTTTGCAGGGGAAACAGAGAAGGGGGCCCCGGGCGTGGTGTCGTGCGGGAGGAGCACTGCGGCATGGCGCGTGCGTGGGTGAGGTGAGAGGAGAGAGACGACGTTTTTGCGGATAACCCCCTGGCAGATTTGATTTCTTCACGGATTGGTCCTTCTTCAGTTTCTTTTTAACTCCAGTAGCACTTCACTGATTTAAATAAGGCACTTGGACTTTTTACAAAAATATGAGAAAATTCATGGAGGTTCCCCATAATATGTAGAAGCACCACAAAAATTGGTGTTGCAAAATAAAATGTTTTGGATAACATTTGTTTAGAAAGGTGGGATATGACATTTTGCTAAATTCAAAAGCGTGGCTCCTTTAACGATTTGGAGCAAGTGCAAAATATTATTCCGGAGCTCTTGGAACTTCCTTGACTATTAGGAGATGCCAAAGTAATTTTATTTTGCAAGATTGAGTGCCTTCGTTGTTTTAAAACTGGTCGAAGCAAATTTGCCAATTTGGTTTTTGAAATGTTGCCAACATCCACAATTCCCTAGCAACAACCACAATTCCCTAGCAACAATTCCCTAGCACAACCTTGATGCATGGATGCCATGATGCAATGCAACACAAAAGCAAAAAAATTACACAGGTTTTTCAGGTTCTTAACTTTGGGCTGTTACACTGACGTTCCCGGCCAAACTCGTCACCAGCTGCACGCGGCACGATTGGTGGGCGAGCTACCGCGGCTGGCAATTGCGGTGGTGGTCTTCCAGGTAATATGCGGTGACGGGGGCGCAATGCTTCGGTTTCTTCTTCCTGAATCTTAGCAAACACGGTAGCTCGAGTAATGCTAGTAGGTGCCTGTACTCAGCTCATCCTTCAGACCAAGCACATAGTGTGTAACAAAAAACCTGGTGCTGATGGTCGGATCCAAAGCCATCAGATGGTACATCACAGTCTCGAATTGTTGCCTGTATTCTGCTACCGAGCCTGTCTGTCTGAGTTGTAGCAGTTTGTGCATTTGGCCTTCGTATTCATCCGGACCGAACTCCTCAATCACCGCCAGACAGAAGGCATCCCAGCTCATGTTCCTGCCATTCTGCCGAACAGCTTGCAGCCATAGGGCAGCACGACCATCCATGTATAGTGATGCCGTGGTCACCCAACGGCCTAACTGCACCTGGTAGAGATCGAAGTAGGTAATGCAACGATCAAGCCACAGGTTCGGCAAGTTACCATCAAACCGCGGAAAGTCGTGCTTGGGCATCTTGATGAAGCCGTTGTCTTCACCATCTCTGCGCTCCTCTCTGCGCTGCTGTTGTTGCTGAGGTAGGTGTATCCGATGTGGTTGGGGTACCATCTGTGCCGCAGGGGTTCCGGCATCAGAGGCGCACCCTCGTTTGCCAATCGCGGTGGAGGATTGCCACCGGAATCTCGACCCTCGACAGATTCGCGATTCCCGTGGGTCGGTGAGGATCCGAGCCAGAGGACGCAGATGCGGCCGATGCAGGTGTAGCCCGTCTTCCTCGTGTCATCGACCTCGTCTTGAGTCACGGTCAGTTGCTTCTTCATGTTTACCAAATCAGTGGAGATATGGTTGTTGAAGCTGAGCTGCTCCTCGTGCCTCTTCTCGTTGGTCGCTACCCGCTCCTCCATGCGCTTGAGGATGGTCTCGAGCATGGACTTGACCTGAGCGGCGTTCTCCTCGATTGCTACCAACACAGCCTTGGTCTGTGCGTTGCCCCTTGCTGGTGCCGTCGCGCTTTGAGCCACGAACGCAGGATGGAAGGGTGGATGATTGGGCTCTGATACCAATTTGTAACGACCCGCTCGAGTAGAGATCGGATCGTACAAGGATACAAGTAATTGAAGGGGATTGGATGAGAAGAGCAGCAGGGGATGAGAGACTTACAGAGGAAGAAGGTGAGATAAGCTGTCAAGCAACAATTAATTCCATAGTCTGATACAAAGAAATGGCCAGGCTTATAACAGCACCTGCCAACACACACACAGCACGGCCCACACTTGGCCCACGGCTCAGCCCACAACACGCACACATGCCTACGGCACCTATGTCACACTGATGCAGGTGTAGTATCAGGTGTGACAGGAGAGGACGCCGGGGCCCGGAGTCGAGGACGCCGGAGCCCGGAGCGGAGCGGAGCGGCGGCGAGAGATGGGCCGGCAGAGGAGGGTAAAATGGTGTCTCGAAGCCTTTGGCCCAGTCCATGTCCAGCCCAGCTATAACGCTCAGGTACATTTAGGTCCACTATGGCCCATTTTGCTGATTTCGACCAATAGTTTTGTATGTGAGTATGGACTAATCTCCTTCCGAAAGTTGAAAAAAATATCAAAACCAAAAAACATACTAGAAAATGTAGCGACCCACGCCTGCCACTGGCAAGTGCAAGTCTTTTGGCTCTCGGCTCGACGCGGGTAAAACATCCCATTTGTTTTACAAAAATCTTGCCACTTACACTAGTCATAGTAGCATAGTAGTAGAAGCACCTGCTACGGTGGATTCAATAATTAAAAAATTAATCTCGAGCTCAGATTATGGATAAACTTCGAAACAATTTAATAATTTTATTTAAAACATTACGACTCATCTCTTACAAACATTTATAAGGGCAATGGTCCACATGTTAGATAGATACCCATTAGGTTGCTCTCTGAAGTACAAGTAAAAGTCAACTGCTTATCCTTCACTGGGAAGGTGCCTCTTCCTCAATCTACAAAGTACATACTCCACCATATAAACCATGCCACCGTAGCAATGACTTCACACATCGGTCACTGCCCTAGACAAGTACCGTTTCATGTTTTGATACCAACAGATGCTCAAGCATTATACACCCGGACCTGTGCACTTGAGTTGCTAACTGAATCTGATCATCAATTCTCAGCCCACGCCACACCTCCCTGCTTGCCTGATCACATTGGAACTTGGAAGAGCATGTGCGTTATGTCTTCAGCTCCCCTAGAGCATACATGCATGACACTGTCCGCAGTGACGAAGCCAGCCATTAGCATCGGAGGGGGCAGAGTAGCTTAGAACTACCAATTTTAAGCATTAGTGTCGCATGTATGTGCCGATTCGCATGCAGAGCCCTCCATGCGTAGAATTTCACTTTTGCCTACATAGTTAGCTTCCAAACCTTCTCCCAGATTGGATTTGTTTTTTATCCCGACGCGCTGACTCTCTACATGTAGCATGGCTCGTGGTGGTAAGCCGAATTGACCGTAAATATTCTTCGTGTTCCATGTTGGGCTGCCTATAGGAATTCCGAGGTCCGAATTGCTGTTCGTTGGGTTGGTCCTTTAGTGGGCTGCAGCCCACCTAAAATTTTCCATGAATGTTCCGTTGAGATTTCGGATCGTGCAGACAGATAGAGCGTCAGGCGAAATCCCTAATTTCCAATCCCCAATCTCGAATTCCGCCGCCGCCGGCAATGCAAGAAGACAGCCCTGTTCGCCCTGCTCTGCGGCGGCCGGCCGGTGTGGACCACATGTTCACCGACGGGGCCTGGGCCAGGATGAGCGAGGACACACAGCGTCGGATCATCGCCATCTGGGACCGCAAGGATGAGGAGCCCAACAGCCGCATCCGCCGCGATAGTATGAACTTCCCGACAGTATCTCCTCCTCCACTTACACTTCCTAATAAGTATTTTATTTCTCACTCGTCGCAATGGATTGGTGCAGCTTCCATCACTTCCAAATTATCCTTATCCAGGGACATACTCAAGTCCAAAAATTATATCTGGATCAAAGAAGATAGCATACTACGCAAAGAATTACCCGTGTCCACAGGTAGATAGATCAATACTCCTAGTATTCTTCTTCTAATATAAGATGATATTGATATGTATAATCGACCGGCCCGCTTCATCTCTTCTGTTCCCAAGGTCTACTGTCTCCAGCGAGATATACCTCCTGTGGATCCGAGAACAACAGGTGCTACCATTGCCCTATCCCCATGCTTCAGTTCCTCGATATCATCATCCAATTTTATACGGAAAATCACCGGTGCGTCAAGTTTATGCGTGATAATGCGATCCGCTCGGAGATGGATATTTACGGCATGGTTGCCGCAAGGGATACTTTGGACTTTTCACGCAACTACATTTTCCATTGCTCTAGAGAGAATGCTCAAGCTATCGACACGGTAATTAGTCCTGTGCATACTTTTCTACATACAGATCATTATGGGGTAAATTTAAACAACTTGTATGTGAGCGTGCACTAGTAAGCTTTACTCGGTGTGTGAAAGAAAGATTTAATAGTTAGGTGATAGTGTGACTGCGTTCTAAGTTCTAACTAGGCAGGGGAGTTTATGTTGGGATTGGGCATGGGAGTTCATACATGCTGGATGATTATATGTGGATTAATTGTGAAGAACTTGTATGTGAGCATGCACTAGTAAGCTTTACTCCGTGTGTGAAATAAAAAAAAATTAATGGTCAAGGAGTTTATAGTAGGACTGCGTTGTAACCAGGCAAGGGAGTTTGTAGTAGGTACTGGGCATGTGACTACGGAAGTTTTCTTTACCCACCCTCGTTCATGTTATTTAAATGGTGTGAGTTAGATCCTCACCCAAGCTCTGTCCATGTCCATGCTGTCTAAATGTTAGCATAAACCATGTATTATACTATAATTTTTTATCAAAGTTTTGTCTCAGCGAATCATAATATGAATTACATTTAGGTTCCAGTTTCTTATTCATTTAGTATAACACCTTTGGGGCAATTTCTGTGTATTAGTTTTGAGGCTAATAGTTACTCTCCACTACAATTTAGGAAGGTGGCCATTTACGTCTTCAGAGTCCCGCAAGAGGAATACTTGCAACAGGCTGCTTGATCGAGATAGACCTATGGGCCAAGGCCAAGGCGGGCGGCAAAGACATGCATATCGTTGCTGGTGGTCTGCATGCCATTTCGCGGTTTGAGCCGTGGAAGCTGAACCATGTTGTTGATATAAACGGCAAAATCACATTTGAAACATGTGTTGTTCCCAAAGGTGTGGAGGCAACCATAGAGCTGGATTTTGTGGAAGTGCCGACAGGCGGCTTTCATGTCAGACGTATGCGTGGGAGCACCGTCCTCTCCGGAGCTTCCTACACCTTCATCGACGGCAACCGCCGCCGCAACGCCGTCAGCTTTATATCTACAGCCGGGAAGCACGGTGAGAGATTCATGGCGGCCGTGGATCTAGGGGATACGCTGCGAATAGACTTCATGGAGAAGAGGCGAGGAGATGACGGCCTCTTGTTTGTGGCGTCCAAGCACGGAGACGAGAAGCAGCTATACCGGTTTAACAATGGTGCGGTTGTCTCTGTGCAAGTTGTCTGGTCAACCATATTGTACGATGCGGACTGGGAAAATGAGTAAGCCAGCACCATTGTCCGTTTCAGAGTACCTGGTTGAGTTATCTTGTTAGAAGGCGATAAAGGATGGGTGCTATTGTAGCATTGTGATAAAAGTACGCTATGGAAGTGTGCACAGGTAGACGTGCTTATTATCGGTGTAATAATGTTTCGAGACTCTGCTTGTTGGATATCTCTCTTGGTTTAACTGTTGCTAGCTGCGATTCAATTGGTTCCCTTTGAACAAAAGCAGGCAGCACTGTCCGAGAGTATGCATGCTGGAACAGAAGCTTATTTTCTGCCAGCTCGGATTTTTCTTAGTATATAGTTCATCGTGACTATCTTTATTTTTTTACAGACTATAGGTGAAGAAATGCCATAGCCATTTGTACTAGCGCTGAAGAAATGCTGAATTTCTTTTTGAACTAAGAAATATCTGTTGCTTCTCGTTGTTTGCCCCTCAATTGTTTCGAAATCAATTTTTCATTTTCCTAATCCAGCATCTAGAAGCATGATGGCTTAAACTCTCACAACAAAGTTCCCATCTGGAGCAGTCCTCTCAACGAATTCCTGCGGACCCTTGAGGTTCTCCGCTAAACCAACATCTTCGCCTTCGATGATTTCCTTGAACGATACCAAGGGCTCCGAGACATTCAGCTCGACCTTTTTTACAAACTTCTCCTTCAAATTCTTCATACGGGGCTCCAAATGTATCTTCCCAGCTGCTGCAAGGAGATACTGGCCATTATTTCTCGAGTGCCAGTGGATAAGCCTGGTTAACTACCCTAAGCCCATTGGCAAATGCTCTGAGATCAGCCAAGTTTAGGAAGGGAGAATCCTGGAACATCATGCTCGCGAAAGGCTAGCAGTTCAGTGTGGCCATCTTTGACCGGGAACAGCAGGAGCTCTGCTTATTTCATTATAGAAGGAGGAAAACAGTACACGTACAAAAGGCCCGAAGGCACTCAGCTGCAAGCGCAGCAAACAGAAAAACAGAAAATAGCAGCCCGATGGCACTCACTGGGTGGTTCTCACCAGCTGCTCTCCTCTTGCTATGTACAACAACTCGAGATCAGCTTTGATCAGGGCAGCCAAAGAGATGGCCGGCATCGATACATCCTGGAAAATGCGTATTCCCCTCTCCTTCCAAATGTGCCAAAAGATGTACACCGACAGAGAGCTATTTCGTTTCTGCTGCTGATCTGCCTTGCCTCGGGAAGCCTTTGCCCACCATACGCTGAGGGAGGTCGAGCTTGCTGCGATCTGCACAGCTGTAGGAAAGGCAGCCTGGAAGCAATTCCACACCTCCTTAGAGTAGTGTGGCCATCATACCTAGGCCCTGGATAGCGACCACATTGGCCGCGCCTACACTAGCAACTGCCTTAAGCCAGTCCACCGGCAGCAACCGCTGCCGCCAGCGAATCGGCCTCATCACAGCCTTCAGCGAAACTTGGATTCCTTGTTCTGAAGCTCCCGCGGTGACACCTTCAGATTGAAGGTGCTGACGACAAGATCACACGCCGTTTCTCCACTTCTCCCGCGGTGACACATTCAGGTTGGGTGGAAACGGGGCTCAAGTCAGTCGTGGACTACATGGCGACGCCTTGGTCGATCGTAGGTGCGGCCGGAGGTAAGATGAACCCGGGAGTGGGACTGCCGGACTGGCCTCTCGTTGTGCCATCATAGGGATGTGAGGGTCTCTACCAAGTGGCATATGTCAATTTTGAGCCCAAGCAATCCGACCTGATGGTGAGTTGAGCCATCCTCCTTCACTGGAACATGCACATAAGCCCAGATCAGAAACACTGGTAACCAAAAACTACGGAGTACTAACTTTCCCAAAAAGAAAATACTAGTAACAGACCATGTCATTGGAGATTTCACTTTACTGAGAAGAAAAGAAAGGTTTACATCTCAGACGCCATGCTCGATTGGCACAATCTGGAAATTTCACTCAGATGTCGGGTACGCACACAATTTTCATACATGGTTTTCCACGTCCATTTGGAGAGACAGATTTGAAAACTGGCCAAAGAAAAACTGCGCCTCTAGACTGAATCGACAAAGTCAAGAAACAGGCAGCACTACAGTTTGAGCTACGGATCGACGCCCAAAGCCTCCCAAAGCATCTGCAACCAACTTAGAGGACAATGGCAGTATAATGCGTTCTCCCGACGACTGACTTGAGCCCTGTTCCCAAAAGACCTCGCCTACCATCATAGCATTCAACCTGACAATCCATCCAACAAAAAAAAAATGTTCCAACTGTTAGTTGAAACAATAATCGAGAGTTGTACATGCATACATCACACATGGATAAAATCAGAAGACGGGATGGCTGATAGCGACGATGGTGATATAGGTTTCTGCACTGGCCGTACATGCAACACCAGGTGCTACAAAGAAACAGCACTACACATGCTACTGCTTTACTATCGACTCACCCACTGAAAGCTGTAACTAGACATGTTGGGTGTTATCAGTCTGATGCTCCGTGCATTTACTGATACAAACATAGACTGTTCTACCTTAAGAAATAACTGCATGTACTTTTAATATCAGCAAATTTCATTCCATCATGATTTATAGAATTAGAAACGCCAAAAACATCTTACTTAATCATAGTCTTTAAGATCCAAAGATTCAGTATAGCACACATAAGGCATTTGAACATGTTATAGCTTTTTGAGATATACCTGTTTCTTCTCCATAGTCGCTATATACTCAGAAAGTTCTTGAACCACACCCACCAACTGCAGAGACAAAGTAGAAGTGAGATATTTAAGCGAGCATGTTAGCAAGACTGGCATTTGGATTAGACAAACAAGAAAGAGGGTGCTGGTAACTCATGCATCCATGGAAAATTCTAATTCATAGTCCCATCTGCGCACCCGCAAACTAGAATGCCCCCAAGAAAGCTGGTAAAATTCGGTATCTAATTTTCTAGCAAGATGGTGTCCATCGAATATAAGCCAGTGATCGTCCTTACTGTTATATGCATCGATCCTCCAGTTCCACTTCTAGGTATTTAGATGGTAATATTGGATGGCTGATGACACGGGATGCTCTTTTGTTGAAAACCACAGCGACTTTTGATCTACAGATGCACAAGGTCCTATATTTGTTGCGTGGTTTTGATTCTAGTACGACAAAGATAAAAGGTATTACTTTTCGTTTAAAATGGTTCCCCCTACAACAGAAATTATATAGGCCTGGAGAAAGTGAGAGAACCTTTATGAACCTGTTTGAGCATCACCTACCAACTCCAATGCAAACTGCCTCATCCGACAAAGCTTAAACTACCTTACTGAATGATAACAGCTGTAAGCATTGGCATCCGACTCGCCAAAGGTCTCTCCACCCAAGCACCCAGTCCGTCAGAGTGGAACATAGCCTAATAGGAACAGTGGGCGGAAATCCTAGTGTCGAAAACAATCTTACTACATCGATTCACAAATCAACCCAAAACTGTGGCAAAGCATCTGCTAGAGACCGTTTTGCTTAAACACTCCAGGCATTCCAAGAAGGCTGGTCGTGAAAAAGTAAGGCTTTGGGGTTCAATCAAACAAGATGAAGTTAGAAGATTTTAAGCTGACTAGTGATGTACACCTACTTGGTCGAACAGCAGGGCACCAGAGGAGGTGCAGGTATCGTCTCCTTGGCTCACAGCGTAGTGTCGTCCATGAAGCATCTGTCCCCAGTCAAGCCGCTCCATTTCCCAGTGGTAATCTTCTGCGATATCCAAGACCTCACGAACAGCATCTGGGTCGGTGAAGATTCTCCAGGGCTTGCCAATTGACTCGACAGGACCCTCAAAGTCTGCATAATCCATCCATTAGCATGGCGGTACATGCGCACGCGCGTGTAGGTGGGTGATGGACATACCGTCGGGGAGGATGGAGGGGTCAACGGGGTAATTGGCGCTCCCGCCGCCGACGATGAGCTCGTCGCGGATGCGGCGCTCCTCTTCGCTGGGCTCCTCTTCCTTGCGGTCCCAGATGGCGATGATCCGACGCTGCGTATCCTTGCTCATCCTGGCCCAGGCCTCGTCGGTGAACATGTGGTCCACACCGGCCGGCCGCCGCAGAGCAGGGCTGTCTTCCATTGGCGTCGGCGTCGGCGGCGGCGGAATTCGAGACTGGGGACTGGAATTAGGGGTTTGCTCCGACGCTCGCTGAATAGTCAGTCCTCTCTCTCTGTAAATGGCCGTCCGGCCCGCTGAGCATCTCGCCGTATTTTAGGGCACATCTTTTTTTTCTTTTTATTGAGCACCAATTTTTTGATGTCTCCAGCTGGGTTTCCCAGCCATGAATTTCAAGACACTATGACCATTTTTTTTAAAGTTAGATGAAATTTAACCAAACTTAGATAAATTTCATTATATAGGCGAAATTCTTACATATTTTAGACGGGTTACTTAAAAAAACACAATCAAAACTAGGAAACGACGCTCTACATGCTAGCTGGCTGTAGAATGTCGTATAGTCGCCGCCGCCACCGTCATCGTCGATGTGGGGCCTTCTTCAGCTTGCAAAGGGAGCTGCTGGCGCCGCCGGTGCCGTGCTCGATCTTTTGGGCCATCAGGCGAAGGTGACCGCGCGTAGGCGTCGACACACGCGTTCGTGGTGGCGACGACGACTCGATCTTCACGCGCGTGTACAGCGTCGCCGACGAGCGCGAACGCGATCCTGACGTGGAAGACGAAGACGAGCCCACACTCATTTTCCTCGGCATCCATGAGCTACCGCAGCGCATGGTGACGGCGGGCGGCCGAGGTGGCATGGTGAGCCTCGGGTGGTTGCCGACCCTTGATCGATGCGGGAGATGATGACGACGAGTTTAGATTTTCTTTCGCGCATCTTTTTGCCTGGTCGCTGGCAGGAAGGCCCGCGCAATTTTGCGTGTTTTATTCACAGTTGGCGCCCCTAGTTGCCCCAAGTACGGGTTTTAACTGAATGCGCCGGATGAAACAATGGCCAAAAAGTTGCGTTATTTGGACTCTTGGGGGCGACTGGGAGAATAAACTAGCGCCAACGTAATTTTTTGTGGCCCGGGGGACGGTTGGAGATGCTCTTAGGGCACAAAAAACTCTATTTGTTCTGGCTGATGATATATTTCAGGGCATCCAAATTAGAGTTGCTCCCGGCGGATCGATAGCATATTTATAATTTACAAACTAAATATTTGAACTAAAAATATGGAAATTTAAACAAAATTTGACACTTCTAATACGGTAATACCCATGCTACACTTATAGTACTTCACTTCAACTAGCTGCTTTACTCATCGTCACGCCCCTTGGTAGCGTCACCAGCGACTGTCGGTAGCAACGCCGCCAACCGCTGACAGCATCGCTGGCTGCCATCAGTAGCATCACCGGCGACCGCCGGTAGCAATGTCGTGGACCGCTGACAACATCGTTGGCTGCCATCCATAGCATCACAGCGATCGTTGGTAGCAACGCCGGCTGCCGTCGGTAGCAACACCGCCGACCATTGACAGCATCACAGGTGACCATCGGTAGCATCACAGGCGGCCGGGCCGTGCCCGTGCGTGCTTCTCCATGCTCGTGATGGGGAAAAGCAGGAGATGGAAAGAAAAAAAGAGAGAAGGAGGCGGAGGATGCGGAGGCTGCGATCCACCGGGGGATATGAAGGCTTTTCCAAAAAACAATCACGTGTGGAAGTAAGAAGAGGGGTGGGCTGGCCCAGTTGGATCCGCCATGGTGTGCTCGCGGCCTGGAACGACCGAGTCCGAGAATAAGTGGTTCTAAAAAAAAAAAAAGATCGTCGAGTTCAAGCCACCGTAAAAATAAAAGACGAAGAAGGTCGGCCTCTGGTGGGAGATCGATATGGACAAGACGGCCGACGGTGGAAGGAGGAGAAGACGAAGCACTGCATGTCCCAGGGCACCGTCAGGTTCATCCTGTCGATGGTGGGGGGTACGGCGGCGCCGGTCCACGACGCCGCTGATGGCGTCCCCGTCGGGCTCAGGTAGAGGGTGCGCGAACAGTTCTTCGTGCGCTAGGCCCAGGTCCGCAGAAGAGCTCTGCGAGCGAGGCTACGTCCAGCAGGACCACGAACCAGAAGCTCCGTTTTTCGATTACGATTGAGCTAGACTAGCTTCCTGTCCCAACAACTTCCATGGAGATCGAGTTTTTGTACATACGCACGTCGTACTTGGAGATTTTTAAGCTAGCATCCGCTGCTTTTCGTTCATCACTTGTTAATTTGCTTGTACTAGTACTGAGTTTAGTTTGATTGACTACCCTTTTACACATCGAAGATTACTCTCCCGGCATAATTTCACTAAAGCGTATAGCACCCGGAATCACCTAAACCCTCGCCTCCTTCTTGATCTTGTCAAATAGTACGGCGGTCGGCATGTGTTTATGTTTATTAGAAAACTCTAGCGTTTCTCTCGCTCCAAATCTGCCAAGTAACAAGTAAAACAAGCAAGGCCGTGACCTTCCGATTTGGAGATGATGTTGTTAGACAGATATGTCACGCTACGTGACATATCTGTCTAACAGATGTCCTGGTCATGGAATGCCACCAACTTAGGGAGGGCGGTTGCCATAGGAGGGGATAAAGGTGGAATAGACCAAGCCAACCTTTGAGGAGGGTCCAAATCCTAGTGGTTTGACGGCAGTGCACAAAAATATGATCTCGGTAATACTTTTGAAAAGCGGGATAAACCCCAATTTACCCATCCACGCTTCTCTAATTTCGCCTTCGTCCAAAGTCTATTTCGAAGAGAAAGCCATGCAAACAACTTGGTTTTGAGAGAGCCCCAACATTTTCACACCTCTCCTTCATCTCTCATTGGAGGTGGCACCTGGAAAATTGGGCTTTATATATGCCGCCGCCGACGAATAAAAACATCTTCCGAGAGCTTCAAATGATACCGTCGTCCACGTTTTCATCGGGTTGCACGTTTTTTAGCTTCGTCCAAAGATCAACAAATTGCTCTAAGTGAGCAAATGAGAAGTCTTCATGATCTAGCTTAATTATGTCAGTCCATTTATTCTCGTGGAGAGCACTCCAAATATTTCAGATGGATGCGTGGATAGACTTGGATGTACTCGCACCAGCTGATCATAGTCGTTGCGTCGTAGAACGATAGACAAGTTAGGGCATCTCCAGTCGTTCGGCTCCCCCAGGCCCCAGAACAGCGATTTTTTTGGCCGCCGCGGCGCCAAACGGCGCGAATCAGGATCCTGGGGGGGGGGGGGGGGGGGGGCGTTTTCCAGCCGTGAACCCAGGCCGCCCCCCAGCCGGCGATTCGGCCATATTTCGGCATAAACAAAGGCCGGCCCTTTTTGGCATACAAATTCACACATAGAAATAGTTTAACATACAAATCCACACACAAATAGATAGTTTAACATACAAATCCACACACAAATAAATAGTTCAACAATGCAAGCAAATAAAACAAATCGTACTTGGCATTGGCATCGCCATTATCGGTATTGCCATTGCCATTGCCCTTGCGAGCCCACAAGTGCTGCACCAGATCATTCTGTAGAGCTTGATGTGTTCCAGCGTCTCGAATCTCCCGACGCGTGGCGAGGAAGGCTGCCCATGGTGCCGCACCTGGTGATCAACATCTGCAAGAGGACCTTGACGGTAGTATGGTGCCCTTGCCTCACTGTCAGGCACCGGGTGATCCCGCTCACTCTCAATGATCATGTTGTGCAAGATCACACAACACTGCATCACCTCCCACATGTTGGACTTCGGGTGATCCCGCTCCTTTCCCTTGTACATCCCCTGCCAATCAAATGGACAGTTCTTCCATGCCCAATGCATGCTGTCGATACTATCAAGCATCCTAGGAAAGCCTCTTGCTTCATTCTCTGCGAGGAGGTGAGCAGTGTCTTGCGCATTTGGTGATCGCAAGTACCTTGGGCCAAAGACTGCAACCACTGCCCGGCAGAAATTGTTCAAGCACTCAATGGCCGTGGACTCGCTCATGCGCAGATAGTCATCATGTGCATCTGCGGGAGCACCGTATGCAAGCAACCTCATGGCCATCGTGCACTTCTGAATTGAGGTAAAGCCTACCGTGCCGGTGCAGTCCTTCTTCAATTTGAAGTATGGGTCGAACTCCTGGATGGCATGCATGATCCTGAGGAAGAGCTCGCGGTTCATCCTGAAACGACGCCGGAACACCTTCTCGTCCTGTGTAGGATCATTGGCGAAGTAGTCGGAGTAGAGGATGTAGTACCCCTCGTACCGTTGCCTCGGCTTGCTCTTGCGGCGACCGCGCGTCGATCCAACACGCCGCGGCCCCGCCTCGTTGGCGAGCACACCGGCGAGGCAGGCCAAGACCAGTAGGTGTTCTTCGTCGTCGATGGCGGCCTGATCTTCCTCGTCGAAGAGCTCGACGAGCATCTCCTCGGTGTCGGAGTCCATGGCTGGGTCGGGCGGAACGCTGATGTCTACGCACGCATCTATTCTTGTAGAAAGTGTTGGGCCTCCAAGAGCAGAGGTTTGTAGAACAACAGCAAGTTTCCCTTAAGTGAATCACCCAATTTATCGAACTCAGGGAGGTAAAGGTCAAAGATATCCCTCTCAAGCAACCCTGCAATTAAGATACAAGAAGTCTCTTGTGTCCCCAACACACCTAATACACTTGTCAGATGTATAGGTGCACTAGTTCGGCGAAGAGATAGTGAAATACAAGTAATATGATGATTATAAGTAGTAATTGCAATCTGAAATAAAAATGGCAGCAAGCAAACATGTAGCAGAACTTGTTGTAAACGGTGTTTCAATGCTTAGAAACAAGGACTAGGGATCATACTTTCACTAGTGACACTCTCAACAATGACATCATAATTAATACATAAATATCTTCTCTTCACTATGCTACTCTGAACCACACTCTGGTTGGATAACGAACACCAATTCATTGCGTAGGGCTGTAAAAGCACACCTCAAAGTCTGAGTAAACAAACACCACAATTTCATGGAGACATCCAACTCAAATTATAACTCATGATAAGTATTTATGCAAACTTTAGCCTAAGAGCCACACACGGTGCGCACACTGTCATCTTCACACCGTGGGACAAGGTGACTCCGGAGATCACATTAATAAAATCACTTGAGTAGCATAATAGATGAAGAGTAACATCTACTTATTCAACTAGATTACAAGCTCATGATCACATAAAGATCACACCATGGGAGAGAGAGATAAACCACATAGCTACCGGTAGAGCCCTCAGCCTCGGGGGAGAACTACTCCTCCTCATCATGGGAGGCAGCAGCGGCGATGAAGATGGCGGTGGAGTCGATGGAGATGGCTCCGGGCACTTCCCCGTCCCGGCAAGGTGCCGGAACAGAGACTTCTGTCCCCCGAAACTTGTCTTCGATGGCGGCGGCGCTACGGAACTCTTCGTGGAATATGACTGATTATTTTAGGGTTTTCGCGTCGGGGGCAATATATAGGCGAAAGGACGATGGTCGGTTGGGACCCGAGGGCTCCTCACCACGTGGCGGCGCGGCCCAGGGCCCACCCGCGCCATGGCATGGTGAGGGGGCCCACGGCCCTCCTCCTTCTCCCCTTTGGACTCCGTGTACGTGTCAGGAAAATAGGAACGTGGGCTTTTGTTTCGTCCAATTCCGAGAATATTTCCAGAACAACTTTTCTGAAACAAAAACAGCAGAAAACAGGAACTGGCACTGTGGCATCTTGTTAATAGGTTAGTCCCAGAAAATGCATAAAAATGATATAAAGTGTATATAAAACATGTAGCAATTGGTATAATATAACATGGAACATCAGAAATTATAGATACGTTTAGACGTATCAAGCATCCCCAAGCTTAGTTCTACTCGTCCTCGAGTAGGTAAAACGATAACAACAAAATAATTTCTGAGGACATGCTACCACACAATCTTGATCAATAATATTGCAAGGCTCATGTCATGAATGAAGTGACTCAAGGCAATGGTCTATAGTTTGCTAACAAATAGATAAAGAGTAAACAACTGAATCATATAAGCAAAAACTTTTCATGAATAGTACTTTCAAGACAAGCATCAAAAAGCTTTGCATAAGAGTTAACTCATAAAGCAATAGATTCTAAATAAAGGCATTGAAGCAACACATAGGAAGATTTAAGTTTCAGCAATTGCTTTCAACTTTCAACATGTATATCTCATGGATAATTGTCAACACAAAGTAATATAACAAGTGCAATAAGTAAGCATATAAGAATTGATGCACACAAAGTTGACACAAGTGTTTGCTTCTGAGATAGAAAGAAGTAGGTAAACTGACTCAACATAAAGTAAAAGAAAGGCCCTTCGCAGAGGGAAGCAGGGATTAAATCATGTGCTAGAGCTTTTTAGGTTTTTGAAATCATATAGAGAGCATAAAGTAAGTTTTTGAGAGGTGTTTGTTGTTGTCAACGAATGGCAGTGGGCACTCTATCCCCCTTGTCACCCAGACTTTCAAGAGCGGCTCCCATGAAGGACGTTATTTCTACCCAAGGGTAGATCATCCCTCTTCTCTTTTGTTTACACATGCATATTATAAATTGGTATGACACTCCTCCCAACCTTTGCTTACACAAGCCATGGCTAACCGAATCCTCGGGTGCCTTCCAACAATCACATACCATGGAGGAGTGCCTATTTGATATTGTTTAACATTTTGAAATTGCTTCTGATAAATCATTGGCAAAACATGTGAAGAGAATCAAGGTTAAAGTTGTAATTAATTGGGACTGGGCACCCCATTTGCCAGCTCTTTTTGCAAGTTATTGGATAAGCGGATGTATATGCCACTAGTCCATTGGTGAAAGTCTGTCATGAGTAAATGACAAGGTGATAGAGAAAACGCCACATAACTTCCTCATGAGCTATAAAACATTGACACAAATAAGGAGTAATAAAGTTTTGAATAGTTTAAAGGTAGCACATGAAGTATTTACTTGGAATGGCAGGAAATACCACATAATAGGTAGTTATGGTGGACACAAATGGCATGGGTTTTGGCTCAAGGTTTGGATGCACGAGAAGCATTCCCTCTCAGTACAGAGTTTAGGCTAGCAAGGTTGTTTGAAGCAAACACAGATATCAACTGGTACAGCAAGACTTACATAAAAACATATTGCAAGCATTATAAGACTCTACACTGTCTTCCTTGTTACTCAAACACTTTTACCAGAAAATATCTAGACCTTAGAGATACAAACATGCAAACCAAATTCAACAAGCTCTACGGTAGTTCTCCACTAATAGGCTTTAACTACATGATGCAAGAGCTTAAACATGATCTACTTGAGAGCTCAAAACAATTGCAAAGCATCAAATTATCCAAGACAATGATCTACAAGAATGAGTATGTCTTTTCAATATACCATCTACCACATGTAGCATTTTCTGTTTCCAACCAAACACCAATCAACTTATTTCAACACAAAACTCTCCAAATAATACAACAATGAAACAAGAGAGTACTTCTCTACAAGAACTAACAGCTCTGAACAAGAGATGCATGAAAAACAGGAGCTAAAAGCATTGCAGTAGCTAGTCAAGAATACTCAACAAATATAAGTGAAGAATACGAGTATTCACATGAAAAAGCGGAGCGTGTCTCTCTCCCACACAAGAATGCTAGGATCCAATTATTCAGAAAAAGAAAATAACAAGCAAAAAAAAAGCACACAGACGCTCCAAGTAAAGCACATAAGATGTGAAAGAATTAAAATATAGTTTCACTAGAGATGACCTGATAAGTTGTTGATGAAGAAGGGGATGCCTTGGGCATCCCCAAGCTTAGACGCTTGAGTCTTCTTGAAATATGCTTGGGTGACCCACGGGGGCATCCCCAAGCTTAGGCTTTTCACTCTTCTTGATCATATCATATCATCCTCCTCTCTTGATCCTTGAAAACTTCCTTCACACCAAACTCAAATAATTCTCATTAGAGGGTTAGTGCATAATCAAAAATTCACATGTTCTGTAATGACACAATCATCACCAATACTTCTGGACATTAGCTACAGCCACTGATGTTTTGTGGAGCAAAGAAATCCACTCAAACACAGTAAAAGAGAGAATGCAAAATAAAAGGCAGAATCTGTCAAAAACAGAACAGTCTGTAAAGACGAATTTTTTCGAGGCACTTAAGTTGCTCAGATTCGAAAACTCAAAACTAATGAAAGTTGCGTACATATATAAGGATCATGCGTGATTTTTCAGAATTTTTCAATTTTTCTGGAGTGCATACAGCTCAAAACCGTGGACAGCAAAAATCTGTCCCTGCGCAGAAATCCAAATCTAGCATCAACTTTCAACTAGAGACTTTACTTGGCACAACAATGCAATAAAATAAAGATACAAAGAGTTGTTACAGAAGTAAGCAAGCTCCTTGACTCAAATAAAAGAAAAATACAAAAATAAAACAATGGGTTGTCTCCCATAAGCGCTTTTCTTTAAAGCCTTTTAGCTAGGCATGAAATTTTGATGATGCTCTCATATGTATAAGAGTTGAATATAGAAGAGCATCAAAAAGCAAATATCAAACATTTAAGTCTAACCCACTTCCTATGCAAAGGAATCTTAGGAAAATAAATCAATGAAGCACAAAGTGACTAGCATAGGAAGGCAAAACAATTGCAACTTCAAAACTTTCAACATAAAGAGAGGAAATTTAATAACATGAAGATTTCTATAACCATATTTTCCTCTCTCAAAATAATTGTCAGTAGCATCATGAATAAACTCAACAATATAGCTATCACATAGAGCATTCTTATCATGATCCACATGCATAAAAGTATCATTACTCTCCACATAAGTAAAACAGTATCATTAGTAATAGTGAGAGTAAAAGTATCACATCCATCATTGTAATCATCATAAATAGGAGGCATAGAATAATCAAAATGATTTTTATCCTCAATAGTAGATGGGCTGAAAATATCATATCCATCATTGTAAACATCATATATAGGAGGCATATCATAATCAACATAAACTATATCTCAATAGTAGGTGGGCTGAAAACATCACAATGATTATAATCATCATATATTGGAGGCAAAGTATTATCAAAGCAAATTTCCTCCTTAAAGCTTGGGGGACTAAAAATATCATATTCATCACAACCAGCTTCCCCAAGCTTAGACTTTTCCATAGCATTAGCAATAATGGTGTTCAAAGAATTCATGCTAATAACATTGCTATCACTATTATGCAAACAAGCTCCATAGGTTTTTTAATTTTCTCTTCAAAAGCATCATGTCCTAATTCAATATAAAGTTCATAAAGATCTCTAATTTTTTTGTTGTTTTCCATTAAGCCTAACTAGTGAAAATAAAAACAAGAAACAAAAAGAAATAATTGCAGAATCTAAAGGAGATACCTTCCAACACTTACCTCCCCGGCAACGGCGCCAGAAAATAGCTTGATGTCTACGCACACTTCTATTCTTGTAGACAGTGTTGGGCCTCCAAGAGCAGAGTTTGTAGAACAGCAGCAAGTTTCCCTTAAGTGAATCACCCAAGGTTTATCGAACTCAGGAGGTAGAGGTCAAAGATATCCTTCTCAAGCAACCCTGCAATTAAGATAAAGAAGTCTCTTGTGTCCCCAACACACCTAATACACTTGTCAGATGTATAGGTGCACTAGTTCGGCGAAGAGATAGTGAAATACAAGTAATATGGATGATTATAAGTAGTAATTGCAATCTGAATAAAAATGGCAGCAAGCAAACATGTAGCAGAACTTGTTGTAAACGGTGTTTCAATGCTTAGAAATAAGGCCTAGGATCATACTTTCACTAGTGGACACTCTCAACAATGACATCATAATTAAATACATAAATATCTTCTCTTCACTATGCTACTCTGAACCACACTCCGGTTGGATAACGAACACCAATTCATTGCGTAGGGCTGCAAAAACACACCTCAAAGTCTGAGTAAACAAACACCACAATTTCATGGAGACATCCAACTCAAATTATAACTCATGATAAGTATTTTGCAAACTTTAGCCTAAGAGCCACACACGGTGCGCACACTGTCATCTTCACACCGTGGGACAAGGTGATTTCGGAGATCACATTAATAAAATCACTTGAGTAGCATAATAGATGAAGAGTAACATCTACTTAATCAACTAGATTACAAGCTCATGATCACATAAAGATCACACCATGGAGAGAGAGATAAACCACATAGCTACCGGTAGAGCCCTCAGCCTCGGGGGAGAACTACTCGCTCCTCATCATGGGAGGCAGCAACGGCGATGAAGATGGCGGTGGAGTCGATGGAGACGGCTCCCAGGGCACTTCCCCGTCCCGGCAAGGTGCCGGAACAGAGACTTCTGTCCCCCGAAACTTGTCTTCGATGGCGGCGGCGCTGCGGAACTCTTCGTGGAATATGACTGATTATTTTAGGGTTTTCGCGTCGGGGGCAATATATAGGCGAAAGGACGATGGTCGGTTGGGACCCGAGGGCTCCTCACCACGTGGCGGCGCGGCCCAGGGCCCACCCGCGCCATGGCATGGTGAGGGCGGCCCACGGCCCTCCTCCTTCTCCCCTTTGGACTCCGTGTACGTGTCAGGAAAATAGGAACGTGGGCTTTTGTTTCGTCCAATTCTGAGAAATATTTCCAGAACAACTTTTCTGAAATACAAAAACAGCAGAAAACAGGAACTGCACTGTGGCATCTTGTTAATAGGTTAGTCCCAGAAAATGCATAAAAGTGATATAAAGTGTATATAAAACATGTAGCAATTGGTGTAATATCAACATGGAACATCAGAAATTATAGATACGTTTTAGACGTATCAAACGCCGAACACCTTGCGGGCAGGGTGGGCACGTTTCGCCCCGAGAATCTCCCCGGTGGCTAGATCGCGGCGGAGGGGAGTGGGCGGCGCTGGACGGCGGGTTTCCTAGCTGCTTGTGTGCGGCGGCGCAAGGAGGGGTGGTGGCGGCGACGGCCCGGCGACGACGAGACGGGCAGATGAAAAGGCGAGCCGGGTGGGGAAAATGCGTTGTCTCGCTGACAGTGCTGCCCCACGTGTGCTTTTCCTTCCGCCGCCCCCCCAGGCCGAACCCAGTGGGCTGGGTTTCGCCTGGGGGCGCCGGCGCTAATTTCGCCGAAACGGCGCTATTTGGGCTTCTGGGGGCCGGCTGGTAGAAAAAACGCTATTCGACCAAATCGGCGCTATTTATCGTCCTGGGGGACGACTGGAGATGCCCTTACAGAAGTATATATGCTACATGGACGTGAGGCTGTACAACTGACATCTATACGGAACGTAATATTTTATATTAGTACGACTCGCAGCTATGGCACGTAGTGAACTTAATTATCCATGATATTTACTCAATTCAATAATACACTCGCCAGGTCAAGCATGATGCGTGGTAGGCCTTCAACACTTGATGTTGATCATTATATTTTACTCTGCACCTGGCTGCATTTTGTAACTACCATTCACTCCGTTTTAAGTTAATTGACTTGCTATCCACCAGCTTCTACGGTTTTGATATGTAGGCTTTCTGTTCGTTGATGGTACCCACAAAATATTTACGCGTAATAAACTTGATAAATCCTTTACATTCAAAGTGTGGTCTGTGTTGCTAATACTGAGTGAGTTGACCTCCTTTGCATTCAAAATGTTTCGCTAGAAGTTACTTAACCCCTATGTACTGCTACTCTGATCGTCAGCGATTCTGCTCAAGGTTAATTGATGGTTTTCCAAGCTAATAATATCTACGTGCATGTATAGATGTACCTTATGTCCCGATCAGACCAAACTGGCCAAGACTTGTAGTAACAGCCAAAACACTAGCTACCACCCGCAAACCGCGTTGGTGTAAAATTCGCAAACAATGCACCAGGATCTGATACAATAAGCGTGTGTCGATTTACCAAGGAACCGCGCAGCGAACTTGTTGCGGTTTTAGTTGCCGGTTTGATCTTGCGTGCTATTTTACCGTTTGTATGGATGTATGCAGTGGCTTACATCCATGTCATCCATGTTTTTTAGATGGTTGATTCATGTTGCAACTTTGAGTGACCCATGATGTAATCATTTTGTACTTGTGGTGGATGCTTAATAATTAAATAAAAGCCGCATCCATCAATCGATGCACAGGCTGGGACTCCCCTTTTCTAAAAAAAATGCAGTGGCTTACACGTGCTACGCTCGCGTGTCCCAAATGAGCATTAAAGAATAATTTCTCGAAATAGGTTCTTGCCCCGCTTTATAAATACAAAGGTGATGTTGAACAACTACACCACCCCATACAACTCCAAGCAAACGTTAAGTAAGAAAAATGAGCACCGCTTGAGGTTCCACCTCCCTCCTCCTCACCCCCTCCTCCTACTTGCCGCCACCACCCTCCCCCTCACTGCCACCACAACATTCATCCACCCGGGCGACCTTCAGGTCCTCCAAGACATCCCGTGCTCCATCACCAATCCTGAGGCCCTCGCATGGCCCAATGATGACACTGACCCATGCGTCTCCCTACCGTGGCTGGACAATTGCGGCTTCGTTGGAAATGGCCTCTGATGGGAATTGGAGTTTATAAAATTCCTTCCAGTTAAGCTTGATTGACCAAACTCTGCAACAAATCAGCTCCTTGCATAAAGGGGAGGGGGCAAAGGCCCCCTACCTTACTCCTCTTCTGCAGACAAAGGATTTATCACGTACTCTATTAAGGAAGATAAAAGAAGAAGCTCGCCCCCTGCTTCTTTGGATAGTTGACCTCCACAGGAAGCCGAGGAGCGCCATGACCTCCGGCGTGCAGATGACGCCGCAGAAGCCATCTCTGGTGCCGGTTTAACGAGCCCGAAGTCGGCCAACTTAGCCCTGAAGCCTTCGCCGAGCAAAATGTTCCCCGGCTTAACATCCCGGTGGATGTAGCACTGCTGCGCTAGGGTGTGAATATATTCGATTCCCCGGGCGACGTCTAGCGCAATGCTCACCCTCTTCTTCTAGGAAAGGGGTTCCAGCCGATGCGGCTTCCACTTGAAGAGATAATTGCTCAAAGCCCCCTTCAAAACTATAGGCCTTACATTCAGGAACGGAGGGAGTAAATAGGAAGCTCCTTTGTTGCGTTTCATGAACAGCTAGCGAGGCAACGCATGTACTGTTTTGGTTTAAGAAAATTTGCTACTGAAAGTAAGAAAGAAAGACAGGTGGGCTGGCCCAGTTGGATCCGCCAAGGTGGGCTTGCGGTCTGGAGCGACCGAGTCTGAGAACAAGTAAGTTGTCGAGATCAAGCCACCGTAAAAATAAAAGACGATGAAGGTCGGCATCTGGTGGGAGACCGAGATGGACAAGACGGCGACAACGACGGCCGAGGGCGAGAACGAGGAGAAGACGAATCACTGCAGGGCACCGTCAGGTTCATCCTGTCGATGGGCGGTGCGGCGCGCCCATCCACGACGCCGCCGACGGCGTCCCCGCAGGGCTCAGGGAGATGGTGCGCGAACAGTTCTTCGTGCGCCAGGCCCAGGTCCGCAGAGAGCTCTGCGAGCGAGGCTACGTCCAGCAGGACCTCCCCTCAGAACCTCCGTTTTTCGATTACGATTGAGCTAGACTAGCATCCTGTCCCATTGTCCCAACAACTTCCATGCATGGAGATCGAGTTTTACTTGGAGGCGAGCATCCGTTGCTTTTGGTTCATCACTTGTTAATTTGCTTGTACTAATACTGAGTTTAATTTGGTTGACCGTCCTTTTGCACATCACACTACGGGAAAGACACAAGACGCCGACGGCCAGGACATACGCCGACGGCCAAATATCGGGGCCGTCGACGTAGACCCCGACCAGGCTAGACTTGGTCTTTCCTTTTTTTATTTTAGCTACGCCGACGGCAATGCCGTCGGCCTATATTTTCTGTTTTTTTACTTACTCACCGTTTTGTGCATAACTTTTGCATTGGAAGTCGGATTTCGATGTTCTTTAGCTCGTTTCGAAGAGGATAAGTAGATCTGCTTCATCATACACATTGCTCAAACTATATTTTCAAAAAAAAATCATGAGCAAGGACAAAAAATTCCATGTTCAAATGGGTTTAGCCGAAGAGGGGCTCCGGAGCGTCGGAATCGAACCAAAAGTTAGGTGGTGCCATACCAAGTGGGTACAAGTATGTTTTGGGTTGTAAATGTCCAAGATTACACTCCGGGATGTTAGAGTCTTCACCGTCATCAGTTTCTCTCTAGTGAGTTTCTGGACTTACACCTGGAAACTCCCACTTCGGTCGAATTGGAGGGAATCTTGTGAAGAGTTGGGGTATAACTTTGTTTTGGGACTTTCTAGGGTCCACCCTAACACAACCAAGCAAAGAGTTGCACTTTTCTACCCCATTTTGACGCCGGTACCGGCTGTAGTCGTATAAGCTGGTTTTTTCTCCAGTGGGGCTACGGTTTCACCAGAGAGGGCTCCGGAGCGTCGGTTCCCACCACAAGCTAGGGGGTGTCATACCATGTACTTATAGCTAGGGAGTTTACATGCACTTATAGCGTGATAGTCCCGACATCCACGTCTCTCTAGGGAGTTTACATGCACTTATAGCGTGATAGTCCCCGATGAACAAGCCGGAGGGAAACTTGTCAAGAGTTGGGTTATGGATGATATGAATGTCATATTTGTATTTATCTCATTTTTCTAATCGATTTAGACATATTATTTGTCAAATTTCGATTTACGGATTTATAGATATGAATTATTCAATATTAAATGGAAAAAGGCAAATAAGTTAATTATTATTTGAATTCAAGAATATTTTAATTCAAGATTATTATTAATGATTCATTTCTTTTTATTCAAATAATTATTTGGAGTCATAAAATAAATGTGTGTGACATCATAGTCCATGAGTTAATAGGATTGATAGACTACTATTGTCAGTAAAACATCTGTTGTTTCTAGGTAGCTCACAGGGAAGGAACTAAGAAGTTAAGCGTGCTGGGGCTGAGTAGTCTCAGGATGGGTGACATGTGGGGAAGTGTTAGTAGAAACAAGTAATTAAGGTTGCAATTAATAATGGTTAGAGATAAATGTGTCTCTAGTGCGATTAAGTGGCTAAACAATTCAAAAAAAAATTGAGAAAAAAATTCAAAGTTTTTTGTTTTGAAATGTTTTTAAACAAAATTCTGCAATTCATACGCCGACGGCATTAGCCAAGTTTACGCCGACGGCTTTTCTACGCCGACGGCAGCTAGGCTACGCCGACAGCGTGACCCGACGACCAGACGCCGACGGCCGCCGTCGGCATATCCATACGCCGACGGCATACGCCGTCGGCGTCTTGTGCGTTTCCTGTAGTGTCAAGGATTACTCTCAAGGCATGATTTCAGTAAAACTTTTAGCACCCGCAATTACCCAAAGTCTCGCCTCCTTCTTGATCTTGTCGAGTGGTACGGTGGTCGGCATGTGTTTGTTGGAAAACGTTCACGTTTCTGTCGTTCCAAATCTCTCAACTAGCAGGTAAAGCAAGCGATGCCACGACATTCCAATTTGGAAATGATGTCCCGGTTATGGAATGCCACCAAATTTTGAGGGAGTGCGGTTGCCAACCATACGAGGGGATCAAGGTTGACAAGACCAAGCCAACACGGCCAAGATGTTTGGAATCTTGCCTAACTTGTGTAGAAACCTAAAGATCAATGTAATGTTCGTATCTAGGATTAATAAGGAGAATAGAAGAAATCTCGTGGACCAGGACGGTAAGCGTTGAACAAGGGGATACATCCACTAGTTAGTAGCTGGAAGAGTAATATTGAATTATAATGCATTCAAAACAAATCCAACATAAAACAATGAAGTTCATATTCAAATTTAACAAACCAGTAAGCTATTAATTATATTCTCAATTTATTAAGTAGAAAACGCCACCACACAACCAAAAAGCTAAATTTGTCCCCGGCGATCTAGAAAGGTTTTCAAGCTTCCTTCTAACCAATTACAAGGATTAAATCTATGATGTGATGGCAGTTGATAAATGAAAGTAAATAAACAAATGAACCACTACGTATATTATGAAATTAGACAAATTAAAGAAGAGCTTTAACAATAAGAGAAGATGGAGCGGGGACATATGTTTACATAAGCATCTCTCCCAACAAACTAGCGATGTTGTCGGGGAGAAATTACAATTTGGGCAGCGGTTAAATTGCAATTTTTACGACTATAATTATTCATGGCATGATTCATATAGTCATTACGTTCAAACTATATAGACCGTTAATCCTACAACATATATTCTACCCCAAGTCCGCTATCCAGCATGCATTTCAAAGTATTGAATCCATACAAACAAATTATTTCAATGGCCATGATGACATAATGTAAACCAAATAGTGTGTTATCCTGGAAACTGTGTTATGAAATTTCAAAGCAAACTTCATAAAAAAGGATTCAAAGAACCCATTGCCACGATCAAATGGAGTAATAATTAATAGTAACATAGAAAGATATACAATTTCGTATGGTTCAGTAAACATGGGTAACAAATATAGATCTACACCTAACTAACTTAGCTGCAATATAGATCTATCTAGATATAATTTGAAATAGATCGAGACCGGACATACGAATCTACTCATCAGTTGGTTGTAATCAAGCTAGTCCTCCTCGTCTGATGCGCAGTTCACGTAGTCAGCGAGCAACACCCTGGCCTGCTCCACTGGATCATAGGGGACATATTCGTCGGTGTGTACAGGGAGTCATCAGGGTCAGCGACCTTGACACGAGGGCCTCGCTTCTGGATCAGCTCCTCCCACAGCTCCCTGCTGTACTCGTCGAGGTCGTCGGCATTGTCGACGAACTCCTGGTCCACCTGCTCGAGCCACTGCTTGAGGACCCAGGTCTGGAACTGCACAAACTCATCGTGGCTCCTCCTGGTACTGGCGGCGCCTTTCTGGTACACACGCTTCCGTTCCTCGAGCCACTCCTCGCCCATGACCTCCGCCAGGGTGGTGCACTGATCGTAGTAGGGGATGACATCGTCGGGGTTCTCCCTGGGCATGGCCAGGATGAAGCGCACGTACACGTCGGAAAGCCGGTGCTTGCCGTTTGAGATTGAGCGACGCCGTTCTTGTCCGTCTGGATCATCTCCTTCTTCTCGCCGTCCAACGCTTCCATCGCCTTATCGGACATTGCGCCGAGCTGGCTGTGATCTTCTCCCGTGAAGATTGGGCAGGAGGACTACAGGACGAGGCGGTGACTCAGATTTTTTTTTTTTTGAGAACATGGGCGGTGACTCAGATGAGTAAATAATGGCCAGTGCTAGGCGTCAGTCGTTGTAGGGAGGCTTCCCTACAGCCGCCTCCAGAACCGTCGGATCCAGTTAAGTGAATCAATCTCGCGCGCGTTCGATCTATGTAGCAAAAACGATTCGCGTGTAGCACTTTGTATCTATGTATGTAACATCGCATGTAGCAAAGAAATTTCAGAAATGCTACGTCCGATCTATGTAGCAAAAAAATGTCAAACACAACATTTTTTTGTCGCATGTAGCACTGTATGTAGCAAAAAAAAAACAGATAAGTAAAGCTGGCGACATGTAGCAAAAATGAATGTAGCACTTCAAACACAGCCATGTAGCAAAAAAACACAAGCTATGTAGCAAAACTCAATAAGAACATGTAGCACAGGTGTGTAGCAAAAAACCAGTCCGCAAAAAAAATCCCCATTTGGTTACACAACAAATATAGTGTAGCACTTCTCTGTACTTACACACCAAAAACAATAAGAACATGTAGCACTTTTAAAAACATCCATGTAGCAAAAACAACACCACATCACTTTTGCAGAAATCATGTAGCACTTTTCTCATGCTTATACACCAAAAACGAGTCGCACATGTAGCAAAACTGTACACCTAATGCAACATCAACAAACCCAAAAACTGACCTTTTAATGTCATCACCAATGGAGGCATGCCATGACCGATTCGAGCTCAGCGGGCACGAATCCACCTATGGAGACACTTCCGGCGACGAATCCGCCACACCTCGCGCAGCATCCGGGGTCGGAGAGGTAGTTGTTGAGGCTGCCGGGGTTCCGCTGCACCTCGTGCAGCATCCGCGTGAAGTCCGGCTGCTCGAGGTACTTGGGGAGGAGGTCCCGCGCGAACTCCGCCGGGCGCCACACCACGAAGGTGGACCCGTCGTCGCCCCACGAGATCACGTCGTCCACCGCCGGGTCCTCGACGAGCTGGTACGTCTTGGTCAGGAACGGCGTCGGCAGCGACCTCTGCCCCGCCGCGTCCGCTGCCAGCCCCGGCATAGGCGCCGGAGGAGGCTCCGACGCAGCCCCGTCCGCCGCAGCGACAACGCCAGCGCTCTGCTCGGGGGCCATCTGGCTGGGCCGGTAACCGCTCCTGCCGGCCGGATCTGGCGATGCGTCACGGGCCTGCTGGGTCAACGCAGCGACACGCACGGAGCAAAACCGACTGATGGATCAGTCGGTTGGAGAATAGCGTTTTCCGTAAATAATATGAACTGGTACGATGCGGAGTCGGACCGACTCACCCATGTACCGGACCGGCCGGGCTCCAGCTGGGCCAGCCCACTTCTCTTAACCTTAGACCAGTTGGTCCGCCAAGCCGACTCCTATCTGGTCTATGAACAAATAAAGCATCGATTAGGTTACGGCTTTGGTATGTTCCTCCCGCAAACGATCTAGAGGAAGATCGACAACTCAAAGAAACCATTTGACGGACGAGATGGACGAGACGGAGACGGCGATAGCCGAGGGCGCCACCCCCGAGGAGGTGACGAAGCACATGCAGCGTATGGACCCGATCGACGTGAGGAGCCTCCTGTCCGACGAGAGTATCGGAGACCACCTGTTGCCGTTCCTGGACCAGCTCCGCAGGGAGCTCTGCGAGCGAGGCTACGCCCAGGAGGAGCGGCACGTCCGCATCCGCAGGGAGACTCGAGCGTCTGGAGGGTAGCCGACTGCAACGACCCAGTCTACGCGGACCTATGTTCTTTGTTCGACCCGGAGGAGCTTCAAGAAGATGCATGATGAGACTTGAATCCATGTGAGATGATTTTTTCCGTCTGGTCTATTCATGTGGTATCTATCTGTACCAACTGCGTTTAGTTGCAGCTTCAGTTTATTATGCGCATAGCCGTGCTCGAACCATCCATGCATGTCTATCTGTCTCTTGGTCAAAACTAAGGTTTGATCGGCAAATTCATTGTTTGGCTTGCAACAGGTTTGTGATTACTTTTGGGTGGATCCTTAGCCGTTTTTGTCAAGTCCGCAATGAGAGATTGGCCTCTTTAGTCCTCAGTCAAAGTTTTGCTTCTATGGAATGCGCTAGTCCTCGGTCCTCACCGCTATTAGGTTTGGGGTTTAGGTCGATTTTTTGGAATTGGGTACACTCCACCACCTCTTGCCACGTTGTTGTTTTTACGTCACTTGACAATTATCGTTAGGTCAGAAAAACTTGCTGTATCTTGTTCTTGCGTGTGGGATCGACCAAGTGGCAACATCTGACGTAGCCCTCTTAGACCGCTTGATGCACATTTGATGGCGTAACCTGATGCAAAATGACATTTTTTGTGGTAAGTAAGGCTAAAAAGTTTCTTGCACCCTGATGCATGTGCATTAGGGTCAGCCCAAGCAGATCCGGCCCTGACGAGCCACATCGACAGAGATGAAATAGTCATTTTGGACCAGTTTTCTTTCATACGGACCGACTAATACACAATGTCACCATCGACAACAAAACAGTCAACCCTAGCAAGGAAACAAATCCAACACAAAATCCTGACTCGAGCTATATCATTTCTTTAAGCAGTGGAGTCCACAGTCAACTAGTCTGCCGCGGTCAATGTGGACCACGACTACGCCGCCATGATGTAGACATGGTGTTGTGGGGAGCTGAAGAAGAAGTGGAATGAGCGTCTTGAGGTTCGCTGTCTATGCTGACTAAAGCGGTCCGTTAAATCAGGAGGAGGGGAGAAA
>CAMZMU010000058.1:53727496-53919942 GCA_947311845.1 Poa pratensis
TAGGTGAAAACCCCCGCTACGGGTCCACCGGATGGAATCATGCGACGAATCACATAAGATTGGTTCTCCATGCTCTGACGTACTACGCTAACACAACCAAGCAAGACAGTCCATTGGTCAACCCTCATAGTAGAAAATCTGGGGGTAGAACGGCCAAGTTTGACTTTTTCCAGCGGGGCTAGGGTTTCGCAGGAAAATGACCTCCGGGGCGTCGGAATCCCACCTAACCTTGCATGGGCCCTGGTACATGTGTAATATTGTTGTGGTAGGTGGTGGGAGGCAGACCCAACTCCGGTGTGTGACCCGCTTCACCGACACCGCTTGCTCCCTAGTAAAGTTCTCCACTTAGAGGTGAAAACTCCCGCTACGGGTCCACCGGATGGAATCATCGACGAATCACAAAAGATATTGGTTCTCCATGCTCCTACGTACTACCTAACACAACCAAGCAAGAAGTCCATTGGTCAACCTCGTACGGAGAAATCTAGGGGGGTAGACGGCCAAGTTTGACTTTTTCCAGCGGGGCTAGGGTTTCGCAGGAAAATGACCTCCGGGGCGTCGGAATCCCACCTAACCTTGCATGGGCCCCTAGTACATGTGTAATATTGTTTTGGTAGGTGGTGGGAGGCAAGACCCAACTCCGGTGTGTGACCCGCTTCACCGACACCGCTTGCTCCCTAGTAAAGTTCTGCACTTATAGGTGAAAACCCCCGCTACGGGTCCCGATGGAATCATGCGATGAATCACATAGATATTGGTTCTCCATGCTCCGACGTACTACCCTAACACAACCAAGCAAGAATGTCCATTGGTCACCCTCGTACGGAGAAATCTAGGGGGTAGAAGGCCAAGTTTGACTTTTTCCAGCGGGGCTAGGGTTTCGCAGGAAAATGACCTCCGGGGCGTCGGAATCCCACCTAACCTTGCATGGGCCCCTAGTACATGTGTAATATTGTTGTGGTAGCTGTGGGAGGCAAGACCCAACTCCGGTGTGTGACCCGCTTCACGACACCGCTTGCTCCCTAGTAAAGTTCTGCATTTATAGGTGAAAACCCCCGCTACGGGTCACCGTATGGAATCATGCGACGAATCACATAAGATATTGGTTCTCCATGCTCCGACGTACTACCCAACCAACCAAGCAAAAAAGTCCATTGGTCAACCCTCGTACGGAGAAATCTAGGGGGGTAGAAGGCCAAGTTTGACTTTTTCCAGCGGGGCTAGGGTTCGCAGGAAAATGACCTCCGGGGCTTCGGAATCCCACCTAACCTTGCATGGGCCCCTAGTACATGTGTAATATTGTTGTGGTAGGTGGTGGGAGGCAAGACCCAACTCCGGTGTGTCACCCGCTTCACCGACACCGCTTGATCCCTAGTAAAGTTCTGCACTTATAGGTGAAAACCCCCGCTACGGGTTCACCGGATGGAATCATGCGATGAATCACAAAAGATATTGGTTCTCCATGCTCCTACGTACTAACCTAACACAACCAAGCAAGAAAGTCCATTGGTCAACCCTCGTACGGAGAAATCTAGGGGGTAGACGGCCAAGTTTGACTTTTTCCAACGGGGCTAGGGTTTCGCAGGAAAATGACCTCCGGGGCGTCGGAATCCCACCTAACCTTGCATGGGCCCCTATTACATGTGCAATATTGTTGTGCTAGGTGGTGGGAGGCAAGACCCAACTCCGGTGTGTGACCCGCATCACCGACACCGCTTGCTCCCTAGTAAAGTTCTCCACTTAGAGGTGAAAACTCCCGCTACGGGTCCACCGGATGGAATCATGCGACGAATCACATTAGATATTGGTTCTCCATGCTCCTACGTACTACCCTAGCTCAACCAAGCAAAAAAGTCCATTGGTCAACCCTCGTACGGAGAAATCTAGGGGGGTAGAAGGCCAAGTTTGACTTTTTCCAACGGGGCTAGGGTTTCGTAGGAAAATGACCTCCGGAGCATCGGAATCCCACCTAACCTTGCATGGGCCCCTAGTACATGTGTAATATTGTTGTGGTAGGTGGTGGGAGGCAAGACCCAACTCCGGTGTGTGACCCGCTTCACCGACACCGCTTGCTCCCTAGTAAAGTTCTGCACTTATAGGTGAAAACCCCCGCTACGGGTTCACCGAATGGAATCATGCGACGGATCACATAGATATTGGTTCACATGCTCCTACATACTGCCCTAACACAACCAAGCAATAAAGTCCATTGGTCAACCCTCGTACGGAGAAATCTAGGGGGTAGACGGCCAAGTTTGACTTTTTCCAGCGGGGCTAGGATTTCGCAGGAAAATGACCTCCGGATCGTCGGAATCCCACCTAACCTTGCATGGGCACCTAGTACATGTGTAATATTGTTGTGGTAGGTGGTGGGAGGCAAGACCCAACTCCTGTGATGACCGCTTCACCGACACCGCTTGCTCCCTAGTAAAGTTCTCCACTTAGAGGTGAAAACTCCCGCTACGGGTCCACCGGATGGAACCTTGCGACGAATCACATTAGATATTGGTTCTCCATGCTCCTACGTACTACCCTAACACAACCAAGCAAAAATTCCATTGGTCAACCCTCGTACGGAGAAATCTAGGGGGGTAGAAGGCCAAGTTTGACTTCTTCCAGCGGGGCTAGGGTTTCGTAGGAAAATGACCTCCGGAGCGTCGGAATCCCACCTAACCTTGCATGGGCCCCTAGTACATGTGTAATATTGTTGTGGTAGGTGGTGGGAGGCAAGACCCAACTCCGGTGTGTGACCCGCTTCACCGACACCGCTTGCTCCCTAGTAAAGTTCTGCACTTATAGGTGAAAACCCCCGCTACGGGTCCACCGAATGGAATCATGCGACGAATCACATAAGATATTGGTTCTCCATGCTCCTACATACTGCCCTAACACAACCAAGCAAGAAAGTCCATTGGTCAACCCTCGTACGGAGAAATCTAGGGGGGTAGACGGCCAAGTTTGACTTTTTCCAGCGGGCTAGGGTTTCGCAGGAAAATGACCTCCGGGGCGTCGGAATCCCACCTAACCTTGCATGGGCCCCTAGTACATGTGTAATATTGTTGTGGTAGGTGGTGGGAGGCAAGACCCAACTCCTGTGTATGACCCGCTTCACCGACACCGCTTGCTCCCTAGTAAAGTTCTCACTTAGAGGTGAAAACCCGCTACGTGTCCACCGGATGGAATCATGCGACGAATCACATTAGATATTGGTTCTCCATGCTCCTACGTACTACCCTAACACAACCAAGCAAGAAAGTCCATTGGTCAACCCTCGTACGGAGAAATCTAGGGGGGTAGAAGGCCAAGTTTGACTTTTTCCAGCGGGGCTAGGGTTTCGCAGGAAAATGACCTCCGGGGCGTCGGAAGCCCACCTAACCTTGCATGGGCCCCTGTACATGTGTAATATTGTTGTGGTAGGTGGTGGGAGGCCAGACCCAACTCCGGTGTGTGACCCGCTTCACCGACACCGCTTGCTCCCTAGTAAAGTTCTGCACTTAGAGGTGAAAACCCCGCTACGGGTCCACCGGATGGAATCATTCGACGAATCACAAAAGATATTGGTTCTCCATGCTCCTACGTACTAACCTAACACAACCAAGCAAGAAAGTCCATTGGTCAACCGTCGTACGGAGAAATCTAGGGGGGTAGACGGCCAAGTTTGACTTTTTCCAGCGGGCTAGGGTTTCGCAGGAAAATGACCTCCGGGGCGTCGGAATCCCACCTAACCTTGCATGGGCCCCTAGTACATGTGTAATATTGTTTTGGTAGGTGGTGGGAGGCAAGACCCAACTCCGGTGTGTGACCCGCTTCACCGACACCGCTTGCTCCCTAGTAAAGTTCTGCACTTATAGGTGAAAACCCCCGCTACGGGTCCTCCGTATGGAATCATGCGATGAATCACATAAGATATTGGTTCTCCATGCTCCGACGTACTACCCTAACACAACCAAGCAAGAATGTCCATTGGTCAACCCTCGTACGGAGAAATCTAGGGGGTAGAAGGCCAAGTTTGACTTTTTCCAGCGGGGCTAGGGTTTCGCAGGAAAATGACCTCCGGGGCGTCGGAATCCCACCTAACCTTGCATGGGCCCCTAGTACATGTGTAATATTGTTGTGGTAGCTGGTGGGAGGCAAGACCCAACTCCGTGTGTGACCCGCTTCACCGACACCGCTTGCTCCCTAGTAAAGTTCTGCATTTATAGGTGAAAACCCCCGCTACGGGTCACCGTATGGAATCATGCGACGAATCACATAAGATATTGGTTCTCCATGCTCCGACGTACTACCCTAACACAACCAAGCAAAAAAGTCCATTGGTCAACCCTCGTACGGAGAAATCTAGGGGGGTAGAAGGCCAAGTTTGACTTTTTCCAGCGGGGCTAGGGTTTCGCAGGAAAATGACCTCCGGGCTTCGGAATCCCACCTAACCTTGCATGGGCCCCTAGTACATGTGTAATATTGTTGTGGTAGGTGGTGGGAGGCAAGACCCAACTCCGGTGTGTCACCCGCTTCACCGACACCGCTTGATCCCTAGTAAAGTTCTGCACTTATAGGTGAAAACCCCCGCTACGGGTTCACCGGATGGAATCATGCGATGAATCACAAAAGATATTGGTTCTCCATGCTCCTACGTACTAACCTAACACAACCAAGCAAGAAAGTCCATTGGTCAACCCTCGTACGGAGAAATCTAGGGGGGTAGACGGCCAAGTTTGACTTTTTCCAACGGGGCTAGGGTTTCGCAGGAAAATGACCTCCGGGGCGTCGGAATCCCACCTAACCTTGCATGGGCCCCTATTACATGTGCAATATTGTTGTGCTAGGTGGTGGGAGGCAAGACCCAACTCCGGTGTGTGACCCGCATCACCGACACCGCTTGCTCCCTAGTAAAGTTCTCCACTTAGAGGTGAAAACTCCCGCTACGGGTCCACCGGATGGAATCATGCGACGAATCACATTAGATATTGGTTCTCCATGCTCCTACGTACTACCCTAGCTCAACCAAGCAAAAAAGTCCATTGGTCAACCCTCGTACGGAGAAATCTAGGGGGGTAGAAGGCCAAGTTTGACTTTTTCCAACGGGGCTAGGGTTTCGTAGGAAAATGACCTCCGGAGCATCGGAATCCCACCTAACCTTGCATGGGCCCCTAGTACATGTGTAATATTGTTGAGGTAGGTGTGGGAGGCAAGACCCAACTCCGGTGTGTGACCCGCTTCACCGACACCGCTTGCTCCCTAGTAAAGTTCTGCACTTATAGGTGAAAACCCCCGCTACGGGTTCACCGAATGGAATCATGCGACGGATCACATTAGATATTGGTTCTACATGCTCCTACATACTGCCCTAACACAACCAAGCAATAAAGTCCATTGGTCAACCCTCGTACGGAGAAATCTAGGGGGGTAGACGGCCAAGTTTGACTTTTTCCAGCGGGGCTAGGATTTCGCAGGAAAATGACCTCCGGGGCGTCGGAATCCCACCTAACCTTGCATGGGCACCTAGTACATGTGTAATATTGTTGTGGTAGGTGGTGGGAGGCAAGACCCAACTCCTGTGTATGAGCCGCTTCACCGACACCGCTTGCTCCCTAGTAAAGTTCTCCACTTAGAGGTGAAAACTCCCGCTACGGGTCCACCGGATGGAACCTTGCGACGAATCACATTAGATATTGGTTCTCCATGCTCCTACGTACTACCCTAACACAACCAAGCAAAAATTCCATTGGTCAACCCTCGTACGGAGAAATCTAGGGGGTAGAAGGCCAAGTTTGACTTCTTCCAGCGGGGCTAGGGTTTCGTAGGAAAATGACCTCCGGAGCGTCGGAATCCCACCTAACCTTGCATGGGCCCCTAGTACATGTGTAATATTGTTGTGGTAGGTGGTGGGAGGCAAGACCCAACTCCGGTGTGTGACCCGCTTCACCGACACTGCTTGATCCCTAGTAAAGTTCTGCACTTATAGGTGAAAACCCCCGCTACGGGTCCACCGAATGGAATCATGCGACGAATCACATAAGATATTGGTTCTCCATGCTCCTACATACTGCCCTAACACAACCAAGCAAGAAAGTCCATTGGTCAACCCTCGTACGGAGAAATCTAGGGGGGTTGACGGCCAAGTTTGACTTTTTCCAGCGGGGCTAGGGTTTCGCAGGAAAATGACCTCCGGGGCGTCGGAATCCCACCTAACCTTGCATGGGCCCCTAGTACATGTGTAATATTGTTGTGGTAGGTGGTGGGAGGCAAGACCCAACTCCTGTGTATGACCCGCTTCACCGACACCGCTTGCTCCCTAGTAAAGTTCTCCACTTAGAGGTGAAAACTCCCGCTACGTGTCCTCCGGATGGAATCATGCGACGAATCACATTAGATATTGGTTCTCCATGCTCCTACGTACTACCCTAACACAACCAAGCAAGAAAGTCCATTGGTCAACCCTCGTACGGAGAAATCTAGGGGGGGTAGAAGGCCAAGTTTGACTTTTTCCAGCGGGGCTAGGGTTTCGTAGGAAAATGACCTCCGGAGCGTCGGAATCCCACGTAACCTTGCATGGGCCCCTAGTACATGTGTAATATTGTTGTGGTAGGTGGTGGGAGGCAAGACCCAACTCCGGTGTGTGACCCGCTTCATCGACACCGCTTGCTCCCTAGTAAAGTTCTGCACTTATTGGTGAAAACCCCCGCTACGGGTCCACCGGATGGAATCATGCGACGAATCACATAAGATATTGGTTCTCCATGCTTCGACGTACTACCCTAACACAACCAAGCAAGAAAGTCCATTGGTCAACCCTCGTACGGAGAAATCTAGGGGCGTAGAAGGCCAAGTTTGACTTTTTCCAGCGGGGCTAGGGTTTCGCAGGAAAATGACCTCCGGGGCATCGGAATCCCACCTAACCTTGCATGGGCCCCTAGTACATGTGTAATATTGTTGTGGTAGGTGGTGGGAGGCAAGACCCAACTCCGGTGTGTGACCCGCTTCACCGACACTGCTTGATCCCTAGTAAAGTTCTGCATTTATAGGTGAAAACCCCCGCTACGGGTTCACCGGATGGAATCATGCGACGAATCACAAAAGATATTGGTTCTCCATGCTCCTACGTACTAACCTAACACAACCAAGCAAGAAAGTCCATTGGTCAACCCTCGTACGGAGAAATCTAGGGGGGTAGACGGCCAAGTTTGACTTTTTCCAGCGGGGCTAGGGTTTCGCAGGAAAATGACCTCCGGGGCGTCGGAATCCCACCTAACCTTGCATGGGCCCCTAGTACATGTGTAATATTGTTGTGGTTGGTGGTGGGAGGCAAGACCCAACTCCGGTGTGTGACCCGCTTCACCGACACCGCTTGCTCCCTAGTAAAGTTCTGCACTTATAGGTGAAAACCCCCGCTTCGGGTCCACCGGATGGAATCATGCGACGAATCACATAAGATATTGGTTCTCCATGCTCCTACGTACTACCCTAACACAACCAAGCAAGAAAGTCAATTGGTCAACCCTCGTACGGAGAAATCTAGGGGGGTAGAAGGCCAAGTTTGACTTTTTCAAGGGCGCTAGGGTTTCGCAGGAAAATGACCTCCGGGGCGTCGGAATCCCACCTAACCTTGCATGGGCCCCTAGTACATGTGTAATATAGTTGTGGTAGGTGGTGGGAGGCAAGACCCAACTCCGGTGTGTGACCCGCTTCACCGCCACCGCTTGATCCCTAGTAAAGTTCTGCACTTATAGGTGAAAACCCCCGCTACGGGTTCACCGGATGGAATCCTGCGACGAATCACAAAAGATATTGGTTCTCCATGCTCCTATGTACTAACCTAACACAACCAAGCAAGAAAGTCCATTGGTCAACCCTCGTACGGAGAAATCTAGGGGGGTAGACGGCCAAGTTTGACTTTTTCCAGCGGGGCTAGGGTTTCGCAGGAAAATGACCTCCGGGGCGTCGGAATCCCACCTAACCTTGCATGGGCCCCTATTACATGTGCAATATTGTTGTGGTAGGTGGTGGGAGGCAAGACCCAACTCCGGTGTGTGACCCGCATCACCGACACCACTTGCTGCCTAGTAAAGTTCTCCACTTAGAGGTGAAAACTCCCGCTACGGGTCCACCGGATGGAATCATGCGACGAATCACATTAGATATTGGTTCTCCATGCTTCTACGTACTACCCTAACACAACCAAGCAAAAATGTCCATTGGTCAACCCTCGTACGGAGAAATCTAGGGGGTAGAAGGCCAAGTTTGACTTTTTCCAGCGGGGCTAGGGTTTCGTAGGAAAATGACCTCCGGAGCGTCGGAATCCCA
The DNA here is from genome assembly GCA_947311845.1 of Poa pratensis. Classification (NCBI taxonomy): domain Eukaryota; kingdom Viridiplantae; phylum Streptophyta; class Magnoliopsida; order Poales; family Poaceae; genus Poa; species Poa pratensis. The sequence goes on from CAMZMU010000058.1 coordinate 53,735,798, forward strand.
CCTAACCTTGCATGGGCCCCTAGTACATGTGTAATATTGTCGTGGTAGGTGGTGGGAGGCAAGACCCAACTCCGGTGTGTGACTCGCTTTATCGACACCGCTTGCTCCCTAGTAAAGTTCTGCACTTATAGGTGAAAACTTCCGCTACGGGTCCACCGGATGGAATCATGCGACGAATCACATTAGATATTGGTTCTCCATGCTCCTACGTACTACCCTAGCACAACCAAGCAAAAAAAGTCCATTGGTCAACCCTCGTACGGAGAAATCTAGGGGGGTAGAAGGCCAAGTTTGACTTTTTCCAGCGGGGCTCGGGTTTCGTAGGAAAATGACCTCCGGAGCGTCGGAATCCCACCTAACCTTGCATGGTCCCCTAGTACATGTGTAATATTGTTGTGGTAGGTGGTGGGAGGCAAGACCCAACTCCTATGTATGACCCGCTTCACCGACACCGCTTGCTCCCTAGTAAAGTTCTCCACTTAGAGGTGAAAACTCCCGCTACAGGTCCACCGGATGGAATCATGCGACGAATCACATTAGATATTGGTTCTCCATGCTCCTACGTACTACCCTAACACAACCAAGCAAAAAAGTCCATTGGTCAACCCTCGTACGGAGAAATCTAGGGGGGTAGAAGGCCAAGTTTGACTTTTTCCAGCGGGCTAGGGTTTCGCAGAAAAATGACCTCCGGAGCGTCGGAATCCCACCTAACCTTGCATGGGCCCCTAGTACATGTGTAATATTGTTGTGGTAGGTGGTGGGAGCAAGACCCAACTCCGGTGTGTGACTCGCTTCATCGACACCGCTTGCTCCCTAGTAAAGTTCTGCACTTATAGGTGAAAACTCCCGCTACGGGTCCACGGGATGGAATCATGCGACGAATCACATAAGATATTTGTTCTCCATGCTCCTACGTACTAACCTAACACAACCAAGCAAGAAAGTCCATTGGTCAACCCTCGTACGGAGAAATCTAGGGGGGTAGACGGCCAAGTTTGACTTTTTCCAGCGGGGCTAGGGTTTCGCAGGAAAATGACCTCCGGTGCGTCGGAATCCCACCTAACCTTGCATGGGCCCCTATTACATGTGCAATATTGTTGTGGTAGGTGGTGGGATGCAAGACCCAACTCCGGTGTGTGGCCCGCATCACCGGAAAATGACCTTCGGAGCGTTGGAATCCAGAGTGTTTTGGGATTTTTTTACTTACTAGCACAAAGCCCGTGCGTTGCTACGGTACCACATTATTTTGGCGTTTAGTTTCTGTATCATTTCAATTTTTTTGGAAGTACCCCAATGTGGCAATGTCTGATTTTGGGTTTCAGTTCTGCACATGTCACCGCTATTCTATACATGTTAGTTGGATTGCCAAATATTGTTCAGCATGTCGGCATGTTTAATACCCGTGTCAAATATTGCCAAATATCTGATCTATTCAGCACTCAGTACACAAAGCATTTATCTTTCCTGCCGTGGATTACCTGCAACACCACACTAAGCTCCATGGTTGTGCTTGAGAAGGGCATCAATACGCCGTAGTTGAAGGGATGGACTACCGCCATGTGAAGATTTCGACACCATGCTTGCCATTGAGTTTGTCAGCTCACCAAAAACTAAGTCTGAATGTTAAAACCGACCCATCCTCGGCGAAACTATTTCAGGAACAGAGCCCAGTCTTCAGTACGAGCACAGCATGGATACATACACAAGCAGCGGCCCTGGAGCTCCGGAAAATGACCTTCGGAGCGTTGGAATCCAGAGTGTTTTGGGATTTTTTTACTTATATTATTTTGTACTACTAGTAAGAATTTTGACTGACTTATATATTACATTAAAAAGAAAAATATAATTCTCAAAAAAAAGTTATGTATGCCGACGGCTGAACCAAAAAGGCCGTCGGCATACGTTTAGATCAGGCTGTTTTTTCCTTACTCGCGGGCCACACATTGGCCACAGCTCGACCAAACCTTCCCGACCCCAACCACACACTCGCCGCCGCCACCCCGTGCTCCCCGTCCTCGCCATTGCTCGATCTCCGGCCTACGGCGGCGCCGCCCTCCTCCGGCGGCCGATTCGCCCCATCCGCCCCAACCTCCTCGCGCTCCCGTCGCCAGCCGCCACCCCGTGCTCTCCACCGGCTCCGCCCCGTCACCAGCCGCCACCCCGTGCTCCCGTCCGCTGCATGCTCTCCACCGGCTCCGCCCCTTCGCCCGCTGCCACCCCTTGCTCGCCACCTTCTGCGCCCCGTCCGCCGCGTGCTCGCCACCAGCTCCTCCCGTTCGCCGCCGCCATTCGGTGCTCCCCACCGTCGCCTCCTCTGCGACCAAGCTCCTCTTGGCCCCAACCCGAGAGCTCCCCCCTCACCAGGTCCTGCTCCTCTCCATCGTTTCGCCATTACTGTGTCGAAGTATCTGACAAATAAATCTATGTTTTTATATATCATATGTTAGCAAATGATACAGATCTAGAATCAACATAAATATTTTTCTAAAACAAATTACCTCCGGCACGTGGAAACAGAACAGCGTAATGAATTAGTGGGCGTATAAGTAATGTGTTATTTCTAGAATTATAATATTAATGACCAGATGTGCTGTTTATACATGATTAGGTAAACACACTAAGTTAGTTTGATCTATGTTGTGACATTGAATTATTGCAATTATATTGTTTATGTTATCAGTCATTAGCAATGAAATTTTATTTCTTATGGATCAAAAATATCTACAGTCCATGCGAGAAGTATAGACTGATAATAAGAGGATTCTACTGATGAAACAGCAAGAATATTATTTGCTTAATGTGCGGGATAAAACGCCCCCCTGTTTTTTTTTTGCCATGTAAACATTAAGAAATTTATTCTACTTTACACGAGTCTTTTTTCGTCTCTTTTACTTCCTATGTTTTTAACATGTCGCATTGTCCTTTCGTAAAAAAGATATGACCTTTTAGACACTGCCAATCTTAAAATGTGATAGAAAGTTAATTAATAAATGTAAGGACGTTTGAGTACATTTTTTCTACAATATCACCTATTGTGAAAAAGAGGTAGTACTCCTGTTATCTATTTTATTTAACTCTACCCAGTTAAGTTTCCTACCCTCTCGCTTACATGTATTTATCTTGTCATGTAACATGAGAATGATTGCATGACTGGGATAGTATTCTTGCATCAGTTTGGCACTCCATTTTATACATGATCGCAATGACAACTTCTGCAAGATTTTAAATAGTAATCTCATGAATTGACACGTACATAAGTGTGGTTTACTGCATAATCATGAATATATATGAAGTCATGGTCCATAGTATTTTTCTCATGTTTATTTTGAAAGAAAGTTGTCCATTTAAATTGATTGTGATCCGGGGAAAATATATACTAAGATATAATCATACAAATCAAACTTATGTAATATTATTTTACAAAGTTTCTAACATTTTAATAAAAATAAAAAATTATTCATGTCACTCTTGCAGATACTTAAGAGGAATTTTATCAATGAATTATCTTAAAAATTATTCATGTCACTTTTTGCATGTCTATGTCACTCGTACCAAAGATAAAACCATTCCACGTGACATCTTCAAAGTTGAAACTTTTTGTCAATGAATTTTCTCTAACTTTTTGTAGCACTAATCTCTGTCGCTTGTTTAAGCACGTAATTTTCGCTAATTAGGTTAGTCTGTAAATTTTAATTGCTTATTAGGAAAAATAGAGGGATGATCAGAAGTGCTTTTTCAGATGCAGTAGGTTCCCGCCACCTCCAGCACCACCACCGGGCGCATTGTTGCTGGGCTTGTTCTCCAGCTCAGTAGGGGCTGCCTCGGTGAACTTGCTCCGTCGCCCTAGTTTACCCGACCTTCTTCGGCGATTGCTCACGCTTCAAGGGTATACATTTTTCGCCTCTCTTGTAATCTTACTACGTAGTTTTTTTTGTCTAGATCACCGTGCAAGTCGCGTAACCCTAGGCGTCTCCCGTCCGGAAGGGTTACAAATTTATAAATATGCATGATTGTCCGTCTTTGCATATTTATAACCGTAACTCTTTCGGATTGTCCACGTTTTTGGACAGCCCGAGGATGTGTAGATTGGGTAACGTTCTCCATGCTCCGCCTTGATCCGAGACAAAATTTCGGCAGCACCTCCCCGTTGTTCTCCTTATACACATTTTCTCGGCTTTTTGCCGAGACGTGTATCGGGAGAACAACGGGGAGGTGCTGCCGAAATTTTGTCTCGGATCGGGGTGGAGCATGGAGAACGTTACCCAATCTACACATCCTCGGGTGGGATTAGGACCTTACCTAGTAGACATATAGGTGGATGCATGCCGTAAAAATTGAATAAAAATCGGTGTAATTAATTTAATGCGATTTATTTTTATGAAATGCTATGTCGAATGTGTGGGCAGAGGATGGCTGATGGTGAGTGGATGTACAGTGGTCGTATCAGTGGGAATGAAAGAACAGCTGAGTGGGAATGGAAAACTGATCTTTACGTGAGGGAAGCAACCCGTGGTTCTAAGGCAGTTCGTCCATTTTGCCCTTGTGCTCGGTGCAAGTTGAATCAGCGCCAGGGTAAGGTTGGCATGACTAAACACCTTTGGCTGAATGGGTATATGCCTGACTTTACCATGCGGATCAACTTTGCTGAGCGCGACCGTGCTAGAGAGGAGGTGATGCGACAGCGCATCAATGGCAATGAGGACGATGGCATTGGAAACATGATTGATGATGTTGAGTATGCAGCGATGGCACGTTCGCCACCTCAAGAGGAAGATCCGGAGGAACCGGATGAACCGGAGGAACCGGAGCCAACCGCGAAGGCTTTCCTTGAAACGAGGGCCTCGGCAAAGAAACCTCTTTACCCAGGTGCAGAAATCTCCCAGCTGGATGCCATCTCGCAACTACTAGCCGATAAGGCCAAACACGGCTCGACCCGATCATGCTTTGAAGATAATTTGAAAACATGGGGTAACATCTCCCTAAAGGACACTGTCTGCCTCGAAACATGTACGAGTCGAAGAAAATCATGAAAGCGCTCTGCATGGATTATGAGAAGATACATTGTTGTCCTAAGGGTTGCCTTTTGTTTCGGAAAGAGTTTGCGGAACACACTCACTGTAGCAAGTGCGGGGCCTCTAGGTATGTTGAGGTGAAGGGTCCGATGGTCAGATGGTGCAGTCGAAAGTCGCCGTAAAGATTCTTCGGTATCTCCCATTCATAAAAAGAATCCAGCGCCTTTACATGAGTGAGGAGTCTGCCAAACAGATGACATGGCACAAGAAGGGGAAGAGATACCCTGATGCTGATAAAAAAAAGAAGATGAAACATCCAGCTGATGGTGAATCATGGAAGCATTTTGACAGCGTACACACTGAGTTAGCAGCAGATGCTCGACATGTCAGAATTGCGATAGCAACCGATGGATTCAATCCATTCGGTATGTCGGCTAGATCGTACAGCTGCTGGCCCGTGTTTGTCATTCCGCTCAATCTCCCTCCCGGAGTCCTAATGCAACGCAAGAACATATTCCTGTCGCTGATCATTCCTGGGCCTGAATACCCGGGGAAGAATTTGAGTGTGTACATGCAGCCGCTTATCGATGATTTGCACCATTCTTGGGTACACGGGACGTGGACATACGACGCATTGTCGAAGAAAAACTTCCTAATGAAAGTTTGGTTCCACTATTCCATGCATGACCTACCCGGGTACGCCCTATTCTGCGGACATTGTACAGCTGGGAAGATGCCATGCCCAGTGTGCAGGCATGCTCTTAAGTTCATTTGGCTGAAGAAGGGTGGCAAGTATTCCGCCTTTGACAAGCATCGACAGTTCCTCAAAGAAGGGCATCGATACAGACAGGACAAAAGGCACTTCACGAAAGGCGAAGTTGTTACTGAAGTAAACAAGATACCAACGTTCGACGGTGCAACTGTTGTTGACGAGCTACGTGCTCTAAAGGCTAAGGCCAAAGGCAACGGTTTTGTGGGATATGGTGAGACGCACAACTGGACTCACGTTGCAGGTTTAACGCAGCTCCCTTATTATAAGGACCTCAAACTTCCCCATAACATCGATGTGATGCACACCGAAAAGAATGTTGCAGAGTCCCTCTTTCACACAGTCATGAACATTCCTGAGAAGACAAAGGATAATGTCAAGGCTAGAGTCGATCAAGAGAGGCTCTGTGATAGAAAAAATCTAAACATGCGGCCTCCCCAAGCCAATCGAAGAAATTGGGTCAAGCCAGATGCTGACTTCTGCCTTCTAGCTCCCCAAAAGAAGGAGGTATTCAGTTGGCTCAAACACATCGTGAGGTTCCCGATGGTTATTGTTCGAATATCAGTAACGGAGTCAATTTATCAACAGGGAAAGTCAACGGTCTTAAGAGTCATGATTATCACATATGGATTGAGCGGCTAATGCCGGTGATGGTTCGAGGCTATCTCCCCGACCGTGTCTGGCGACCGCTTGCAGAGTTGAGCCATTTCTTCCGCACGCTCTGTGCTAAAGAAATATGTGAGGACATGATGAAAAGACTGAGTGAGAAAGTGCCGGAGTTGATATGCAAGTTAGAGATTATCTTTCCGCCAGGCTTCTTTACTCCGATGGTACATCTCATTTTGCATCTAGCTTACGAGGCAGTCATGGGGGGACCGGTCCAGTTCCGTTGGCAGTTCTGTATTGAGAGAGAATTTAAGCATATTCGAACGAAATGTGGAAACAAAAATCAGATTGAAGCATGCATAGCCGAGGCATATATCATCGAGGAGGTGTCAGATGTCAGGACAACGTATTATCCTGACGATGTTCCTACTCTTCATAATAAGCTCTCTCGGTACAATGCCGACGAGCCCAACTATAAACCCAAGCTCCTCCTCTTCCAAGGGCAAGGTGGCAAGTCCGGTGGTCAAACCAGTTATACCGTGACTCAGCAAGAGTGGGAGGACATCATGCTCTATGTGTTGATAAACATTCCGCAAGTAGAGGAGCCGTTCATGAGGTAAAATGGTGAACATATTACTTTGCAACTAGTAACTCGGTTTAGGCCTAATACGTTGTTTTCTTTCTTTTAGACAATTTCTGGAAGAAGAGTGGTCGGGAATTGAGGGACCTAATCCCACGGAGTATGATACTCTACTAAGAAAGGGTGCCCCCGGAAGGAAAAATTTCGTGGCTTGGTTCATGGAAAAAGTAAGTTCTAACTTGTCCCTCTTGCCTAGTTCAACATTTGTAGTTTCTATTAAACAAAACTAATGCACCCAACAATTTCGATTGAACTTGTAGGGAAATGATCCCAACACATCTATGATGGATGAATTGAGATGGGTTTCCCAGGGTTTCGACCGTAAGGTGGCGAGGTATGAAAAGTATGATGTGAATGGGTATCGCTTCCATACGGAGAAGCACCAGAACACTCGGCCAAATGCAAAAACAGTAAATACTGGAGTGTATACCGGAGGTCAAGACGAGGTTGAGTACTACGGAAGGTTACAAAACGTATACGAGTTGAAATTCGATAAAGGGCCCCATCATCTCACTCTTGTTGTGTTCAAATGCCATTGGTTCGACCCAAACAGTGGACTACATACTATCCCTTCCATTGGTTTAGTGGAAGTTAGGCCTTCAACCACCTATCACGGGGCCGATGTCTTCGTTGTGGCACACCAGGCGACGCAAGTTTATTATCTGCCCTACCCATGCCAGAAAGAGGAACTACAGGGCTGGGAGGTTGTGTTCAAGGTATCGCCACATGGTAAGCTACCCATGCCAAACGATGACGATTACAACAACATAAACCCCATCACATACGAGGGAGATTTCTACCAAGAGGAAGAGGACGGCGGGGACTTTGATGTACTTATGGTTGGTCTTGAGGACCTCGAGGACGATGCACAAATTCGTGGTGAGCCAGTTGTGAATATAAAGGACATAGATATGCTCTCCAAGTTACATCTCGACGAAAGTGACAGTGATGATGATGAGCCTCAACCGTACGAGGGCATGCCTTACTACTCACGGGATACTGATAGCGATAGTGATGATTAGACCCAATTACAAGAGTGATGATTCGCGGTGAGGGTCTTTATGTCTTCTTATCAATTGCCACCATGCTTACTAATAGCCACCATGCTTATTTATTGCCACCATGCTTATTAGTTGCTACTATGCTCATTCTTTTACATCAAGATTTAATTTTTCCTTACTAATTGTTTTCTCGTTCTCAATGCAGGTGATTGAACCATGAGCAAGAATTCCACAAGAAACGTGCTTAGCAGGCTGTCCCGCACTAGAAAACCTCCTAGTCGCTTAGGTGATAGTGACGAGGAGGGAGGAGGGGATGGGGGACGAGGACGACACCGGGCAGCCACAGTTCAGGACGTTGCACCTCCACGGCCAGGGCGAGGACGAGCCACGAGGACTAGACGGGTTGAGGATGTTGCACTGTACAGACGAGTAGCCGACGGCGGCCTTTGGCGTCCTCCTTTAGTAGTGAGGTACTAATTGCTATCATGCCTACTAACTGTATCATGCCTACTAATTGCTACTATGTTTATGTTTAGATACCCTCCGCTAGTGCCACCAGAGCTTCCGAGGAGGAGGAGGCGGGAGACGAGGACGAGGAGCAGCAGGACGACGAGTTGCAGCGGGACCCGGAGGAGGTACGCTCTTTTCTCCTATTCCCCCCACTTTCTTTCATTCACTCTAATTTGCATTTTAATTTGCATTGTAATTTTAATTTGCAGCACGACGAGGAGGAGGTGGGAGACGAGGACGAGGAGGTGGGAGACGAGGACGAGGAGGAGGTACCCTCTTCTGAGCAGCAGGGGTCAGAGAGGCCGAGGAGGTTGTGGGTTCGAGGAGGAAACAAACTCCCAGATCCACCAAAAACTGAAGCGGAGAAAATCCGCCTTGTGCCGACCAAGAAAGAGTAAGTGGCTATCTCTCGATCATATCCAGTGGTTGTGGGCTATTTCATTTTGATAGTACTATTTTGCGTGACTAATATTTTGATTCATGTGCAGCAATTTTGCGTTTGTTGATCCGTCGCAGCGCCGTCGTCTTCCAGGTGGCATCCTTATGGGTCTTCTGAAGAAGTACTGGCCAGGGCTCTACGGTGAGGGTGAGAAGAAGTTAGCCCGCAAATGGGAGGACTATGAGGTCGCTAAGGCGGCTGGCTTTATGTCCGATGAGACCGGTGCGATGTTTGCACCCACCGCTGCACAAGTTGTGCACAACCAGTTTTGGGTAACACTTATTCTGTCGAGTTTTCTTCATGGTTCGTCACCCCACCGTGCTAACTTATGATTTTGACCATTCATGTTTTATGCATGATTGTAGGCCTATTTTGCAGTGGCTCCAGAGCATCAGGAGAAGTCGGACCAGGTCTTGCTGACGATGGCCAGGAACAGGATACGCCAGATGTTTTACGATGCTAGAGTGATGGCCATCTCGCACTTCTTTGCCGAGACAAAAGGCACGAGGAAATTGAAGCCTGCGATTGTTGAGGAGAAGCTCACAGAAAAATTCAAGCTAGAAGACTACATGGCGGTAAGTACATTGTCTTTTTATTCTATGTTTATCCTAAATTGCATTATCTGTTCTTGACTTGAGATGTTTTCATTTCATAGATTGCTCCGAGATGGTGCGATGGAAAGATGGACGGTTGGGAGGCGTTGGTGAACATGTGGACTTCAGATCCGGACTTCATCGCCAAGAGCATTCAAAACAAGGCCAATCGCGGCAAAGAAGGAACACACAATCAAGGGAACAGAGACTTCTATCGCTACAAGGAGAAGCAGGTATATATATGGAACAACCTCCTTCTATTTTCCGGCATGTTCTTTTCTAATGCATAACATTTGTTTTATGCACTGCAGGTGGCCGCTAATGGAGGGCAGGACATTCCAGACATTCGAGTGTGGCAGACGGCTCATAAGAAGAAGGTGGTCGAGGAAGGCAAGGATCCATACTACGGCAGCACCAGCCAGGACCTTAGCGACTACACGACCAGGTTTATTTATTGTCACCATGCTTACTAATTGCTAAGAAGATTTAATTTGTTCTTACTAATTGTTTACTCGGTATGAATGCAGTTATCAAGAGTTGCATGGGGCGGATTCTCAGCCCCTTGACGAGCCGTTCGACACGACGGTGGTGATGATCTCAGGACATGGCAAGAACATGGCCGTGGAAAGATTCTTGGTGCAGTTTACGACCCTGAGACCACTCTCCCACGGGTCCGAGCTACCACGATGTGTCTATCCCACCTCGTGCACCGCGTCGTCGATCCTCCAGTGGCTGCGACAATGTAAACTTTTTCTCATTTTTATCCTCATTTTGGCTTCCCTTCATGAATGTGTATGTTGATGAGATTCATTATGTCAAATTGTAGGCCCGTTGGGTGGAAGCCTATGAGCAGGTTCGCCAGGATTATGAGGAGAAGATGAAGGAATATGAAGCGGCGCTTAAGGCACAAGAGTCGTACCAGAATGCCTTTAATTTGGTTAGTTGTTACCCATTCTAGCTACTTGCATGTAAACTCCACTGCCCGAGTTTGTGCTTTCCCATGCGTGACATATAAACTCACTTGCAGGCGGTACATAAGTTTATGTCCGAGGGTACTCCAATGCCCCAGTATGTCGAACCTCCGGCAAGACCAGTGATGCCAAGGATGCCGCCGATGGACGAATTCCTCGCACATGCCGCCACGGGGACTCCGGTTAGTACTTCACCAAACTACTAAGTTAATAGTTACCGTCTACTTGTACACATCGATATTTACACTTGTCATATTTCGTTCAAACATGTAGGGATCAGATAGTTCACATGCTTTCTTTGGTCGTGCTTCTGCCTCGCCCCGCGAGTCGCCCTCGGCCACTCCCTTGGCCACTCCCTCGGCCACTCCGCTTCACCTAGGTGGTCCTAGCCCTGGTGCTTCTGCCTCGCCCAGTAGAGTGCCCCATGGCGAGAGCCGTGACTCGCGCCGACACTCGCCGATCCCGGTTAGTTCCAAGCAAACTCTTGCATAAAACCAACACTTGGACAATTTGCCATGCAACAATGTCAACTTGGAACAATCGCAATGCAAAAACTTCGAATTTGAATAATTCTCCATGCAAAAGTGGCATAGAAATTTTTCCATGCTTAACTTTGGTCTTGGACCAATTTGCCGTGCAAAATCTATGACTTTGATCAATTTGCCATATATGAACTTTGACTTACAAAATTTGTCATGCTAAACGGGTGTTCTTTTTCATTTTGTAGTGATGATGCTCTCGGTGGTGGACTACGTGTTATGCCGGTGCTTCATGTACTTTGTTCACCGGTTTTTTCTCGGAGATCTTCTTTAGTGAACTTGTCGTGAACTTGTACTCGTGTTAGATATGCACTATGTGACCTTGTAGTGCTTTGTGACGCACTATGTGACCTTGTATTACTCGTGTTTCGATACTTTGTGCTATGTATGGAGAATTGATGATCATATGTTGTTGATGTATGGACATTTGATCATTATATGTCGATATATATAAATCTGTGGCCTGAGAACATTTTAAAATTGCAGGATTACAAAAAAGGCTGGGAAAAAAACCTGGGAACAACCTATGCCGACGGTAAAAACCGTCGGCTTACATCTGGACATTGGTGCCGACGGTAATACCGTCTGACGGTAATACCGTCGGCATAGGGCATACACGCAATTAGCAGGTTCTGCCGCGTGGAAGAGGAAGCAGACGGTTATACCGTCGGCATTGCGCCGTCGTACGCCGACGGTACTACCGTCGGCATAGGTGAAATAGGCGAGCACCCAGTTCCTGCCGCGTGGAGGTGTAAGCCGACAATGTTACCGTCGGCGTAGCTTCCGCCCGCCGTCAACTCACCGTCCGTCCGTGATGCGCGCCGACAGCTAGGTACGCCGACGGCTAGATAACCCGTCGGCATAAATGCTCTACGCCGACGGCTGTGGCTATGCCGACGGTCACGGAGCTACGCCGACGTTAGCTTTGCCGACGGTGGCCGTCGGCACAGGTGTACGCCGACGAAATAAAGGCCTATGCCGACGGCAATTACCGTCGGCATTGATCCTGCTTCCTGCTGTGGTCCCTTTCGAATACATTTTGCGCTCAAACAATGTTTACTACTGTATGAACTTTGGAATTTGTGTCCAACTTTTTTTTCCTACGACACCACTGTAATGCTTAACTCAATCAGATGCCCAAGTTTATTCGGAAGAGGGCATTGCTTACCATTATACATAAGCGTCTACAATTGATTTATTTTAGTTCACTGTTATAGTGTACACCCAAATTCACCGAGAGACTCGTAATATTTTGATAAAAACTAAGAAGTAGTGAAAAAATAGCTCAGCCGGCTAGCATGGAGATGATATCAATGGCGCCTGCCGAAAACACTGACGCGTGAGCTGCAGCAACGGCCATGCATGGACATGAGAAAGGAAAGGATCACTTTCGTGGACGAAAATACTATAGTTGGGAGGGACGGGACCAGCTGGTGGTAACGTGTCGATCATCGCCGGCCGCCTCTGATCTATTGCACCGTCCGTCCGGCCATCAGATCAAAACAGTACTGCGGATTTGGAGTACGTCGTGGATCGGATTGGATTGCGAGCTAGCTGCTCGTCCTTCTTAATTTGCTGGTTAACAACATAGAAGAATACGATTTTAATCGGTCGCATAGATCAACGTCATTAGATCAATCATATTTTTTTTTTGTCTATTTATATAGTACCGTTGACATTGATATATAGCTTTTTCTCTGAACTTTATCAAAGATAGAAAATTTGACATACAACTTGGCCTATGTTGTGCGTCCGACGGCATAAAGGGGGTGGGGCCCAATAATCTGCCTCCGGATCCATCAGTGCAGGGCCGTCTCAAAAAATTGGGGGCCCCGGTGCGAAATGTTAAATGGGGCCCCAAATTTTGAAGAACAATCATATAAATAATGATATAAACTATAACATACTTTGGTTTATGTTGGCAAAATCATATAAATCTAATAGCTTAAATTGGAAAAGCAAATGATGTCCATAATCATATTTCTTACCAGATTTGTAGTAGACATGGCTCCCAAGTATACAAGAAAAGAGTTGATACAGTTGTACACAAAATATGAAAAAGAACAAAATTATAGTTGTACTCATAAATATATTCAATAGAGAAAAATACCTAGCATAAATAAGGCTTGGAAGTAGATTGTTTGCTTATGGCTTGGAAGCATCTGAACCTGAGGTGTGATGGAGTGATCGCTGAAGCCTTGAAGCGATGCCACATCCTCATGGTGAACGGATTATAGGGTCCGTGCACAGACTGAGCCTTGGCGTGTGCGGTGCCAGTGGCGTCCGGCGTGCACGCCTTGGTGCCTCGCCGCCTGCAGGGGGCGCCGTCAAACAAGATCTGGAATCAAGTCCGCGAGATCATCGATCTGATAACGCCGTAAAATTAGCAGGAGCGAGAAAATGAAGGGATTAGTAATCGGTAAACTGTTTTGCCGTGCCGACTGAGCCTCATGACTGAGATTAGCCTGTGATGAATTAAGGACCAAGCCCAAGTGTACACAAGAAATATGGCCCAATGGGGGCCCTAAAATTTGGGTGCCCTGTGCGGTCGCACAGCCCGCACGGGCCCATGGACGGCCCTGCATCAGTGATATCTGCATCGTATGATCAACGGAATACCGAACTTCCCGACACAACATTTTTTATGTGTGTATGCAACATTTTTTTGTAAGTATGTGAGGTTGCATAAGAAATGACCGAACATTTTGAACGCCCTCATGCGGGAATGATAAACATCATATGCAATAATGTGGCACAAAACACAGTGTAAAGTGTGCCACCTTTTGCAACATAACAACCAACTCATCGAACATATGTGCACAACGCATCCAACATCACAAAAAAGAAAAAACACGTTTGCAACATTGAAGAAATCCCTTCGTAGATAACAAAAATGAATATAAATTATTGCAACATTTTACTCATCCATACACAACAATAATAATAGTCGATTGTAGCATTCCGAGACACCCAGTGGAATTTTTTATATTTCGTAAATTATTTCAAATAAATCGTTGAATTTTATTTGAATTTGACTAAATTGAACTCAAACTAATAGATAAAAGAAAATGTGCTATCTATTCTCATACATCATTTAGTCCTAGTGTTTTGTCCACTTTAAACAGCTTGATTTGCCGAGGTTCAAATTAATCATTGCCATGCTAGTATTTTTTGCTATTTTTTTGTTTATTCTAGCATAAAAGTGAACTGAATGAAAGAATACCAAATCTAGGAATCAAACACAAAATAAGCCTACCTACGAAAACGAAAGACTTGCCACACTGTCAGGCACGTGGGTTTTCTAGTCGGAAGGTTTAAATGTACTCCCTCTGTTCCTTTTTACTTCGCATATTAGATTTGTCTTAAGTCAAAGTCGCTAAAGTTTGACCATTTTTTTACTAAAGAATATCAACATTCGTAGTATGAAACCAATATCATTCGATTCACCATGGAAGATATTTTCATATAATATCAATTGGGTATTATAAATGTTGATATTTTGTTCTATAAACATGGTTAAACTTAAAAACATTTGATTTAAGACAATCCTAATATGTGGAGTAAAAAAAACGGAAGGGTACCAATTTTTGAGAGAAATTCAAATAATTCGTTGAGCCACGAAACACGCAAAAAATTTAACTGGTTAATAGGGTATTGTTTTAGGTTCCAAACAGAAAGCGTGGTTTACTTGCTACCGTCGTACCGTGCGTGGGCTGCAGCCTGCAGAGAGTTTTTTCTTTTGCGAAACACAGTACAACGTAGACGTTCACATCAAGCGCATACACTCACCCCTATGAATGCAAACACGCACACTCTAGCCCTATGAGCATCTTTGAGAGACTGAGCCGGCAGATCAGGTTTTGAGATTGACGAAGTCACCACGGACGCCTCGCTGTCGACGGAAACGTCGCCTCCCACTGAAGAATATCCCTCCTAAATGAGAAACAACAGCGTCAAACCTAGGGTTTAAACTATGTTGGGTTGGGGGAACAACCACCCTCCTAACCATCCTATCACAGACAGGTTCTCGACTGCAGAGAGGTTGTCTCGTGCGTGTTTGAAACTTTGAATCTCCTCTGGTGCGAATTTTAATTCATTTATTTCTTTCTTACCCGGTTACACGTGGGATCCGTAAGGACAGAGGTCAGAAGGCAATGTTGTTTTCCATGTAGAATACTTGACGGGTCAACAGATTGCCATGTACTCCCTCTGCTCTAAATTAGTTGACTTCCATTTATACAAGTGTGGATGTATCGGTACATGTAACGTGTATTGACAAATCCACATGTAGATGAATATAAGTCATCAAATTTGGAATGGAGCGAGTAGATAAAATACGGAACTGTCCGGTAAACAGGTGACCCTATAATCACTTGAATTTAGCCTCTGAAAACAGAAGAAAATAAACGATGCAACGGCGGCTTGATCGACCGTCGGCCAGATGCAATTCGTGTGCGTGTAGATCGACATACGATGAACGTTGACCGTCACTATTGACGAGATGATCGAATCCGCGATCTGCCGGCTTACTTTACTTGGCGCCGGCGAGGTGTCACCTGGCGACGGCGAGAGACTCATGCATGCATGCACGTTGAGTTGACTTACGCGACTTCGATCAGCCGGAAAGCTGGAGTACGTACTATCTCTACTATTTATAAAAGAGCGAAGTTAAACTTTTCTACAGCCACCCAGCAAAGTGTACACAGAACCACCAGCACCGTTAGATCACCCCCACTCAATCAAATCTAACAGTCCGTATCGATTTGATCATGTTCGACGGTGTAGATCCATCCTGTCGACTCGGCAGAGTAATGTCCTGCCGACTTTTTGTCGCTCCGCGTCCCCCGTTCGCTCACCATCCACGCGATCCGATCCGATTAATTAGGAAACTCACAAAGAAACCCTTGCCCGCCAGACCTCCGACCGAATCCGGCGGCTCCCTTGCCCGCCCGACTTCCTCCGGACGAATACGGCGGCTCCCCATGCCGCCGCTCCTCGGCGATGCATCCTACCTATTCTCGGTAGAGAACGCAGGCGCCTGGCGGCGGAGCTCTCGAGGAGGGTGGCACGACATAGCGCGGCGGCGGCGGCGGTGCCCTGCTATCCATACTCGTGCAGCTCCCCCGCTCATCCAAGCCTCCCCGGCGAGCTCCTCCGTCGCTGCCTTCCACGCATCTCCTCCCGGCCATGGCGGACATGCCGGCGTCGGGCTAAATCGGATTTCTTGGAAGGATTGGAGCGAGTGCAGGTCGAGGATATGGCGGCGTCCATGGAGGACAAAGCCCCAGCACGCCGCGTCTCCTGCGCATCGGGTACTGCACCTCCTCTTAGTCCCGCGCAGCACCTCCAAAGACCACTGTGTCGCTCGACGGCGAATCCCCGCAGCTGCGCCCGCCACCAGCGCCTCCTCTATCTCTCCATCTGGGCGAATCGTGGCCCTGCTCACCAGTTGTACAGCCATGCTCCCAGACGGCTCTGCTCGCTGGTCGTGCAGAGCAGCCGTATTTCAGTTTGGTCGCCGGTCGTATTCAGTTTGCACTACCGCCTAGCTAGCTGAAAAGGAACGCTTCCCATTCAGTTTGCAAAGCAGTTTCGTGTCGTTGTTTTGCTTTTCTAACTTATACAATTCGGTTTGAAAAGATATTTCCGTTTGTACAGTATATTTTTAGCAAGTTTAGTTTGTACAATTTGTTGTTAGCATGTTCAATTAGGTAAAAGAAAATCTAATTAATGAGTGGCAGAGTTAGATTGCAATTATTTGAGGCTTAATTTGATGTTATTTGTGCACTTGTTGATTCCTATGTACATATATGTGTAGATGAAAACATGTTTGGCGCCCTATAATATATCCTCTATTGGAGCTCAAAATTAATTTGCCCTAAAATACATCATACACTGGAGTAAAACAAATTTTGGTGCCCTAAAATCCAAAACATGGTGCCCTAGAATTAAAAGGTAGTGCCCTATTTTACACCATCTACTATCACTGATGCCATTGGGCCGGAGCCGTCTTCTTCCGGTGGTCGCCGCCTTCTTCGACTCAGTCTGGTCTACTCCGTCTCCCAGCGCTGAGCCCTCTCGCCACCGGTTGCGCCTCGACTCACTCCTCCTCCTAGCCACCGGTTGAAACAAATAAGGAAGATTTTTTTAAATAAGTGTATATAAAATATTAGAGTACATGCAACTTCAATATAGAATGAGGAAATATTGTTGTATGTATTTGTAAAATATGAGACGTGAGTACTATACGTCTCGGTCAACTCCCTCACTACCGGAGTCAGAGTCTAAGCTGCATGCATGCAACATGCATGGCTTCCCAGTCACTATTTTAATTAACGTATAGACGCGTGTCCATTTTTATTTTTTATTTTTGTGTTGATCAAACCAACGTAGCTAGCTCTAGTTTATTCATGTGCATTTTCTGCCACCTTTGCCTCCCCCTACGCCACTTCTTCCCTACACAAACAATCCGCTTCGCTTCCGGCTCCGGCCATCCGATTCACCCTGCACACTAACATGCACGAGCACGATCCTCCCATAAGAATCCCTCTCCACCTCTCCATTGCAACCAACACCACCTTTTGCTAGCTAGCGACCTAGTGTGCTGGTGTTTGGTGGCGGCGGTGGCCGTGGCGTCGGCGCAACAGGGCAGGTTCACCACGGTGAACTTCCCCAAGTTCGAGAACCGGAGGTACCAGATCACCTGCACCGAGAAAAAGGGCCCGGCCTGCTACGTCGGCTGCCCCAAGGAGTGCCCCAACAAGTGTCTCGCCGTCTGCAAATACTGCCCCACCATATGTAGTACGTACCACCATATATGCATCCCTTCTTTCATTTTTCTTGTATTGCCCGACGATTCATGCTACACGTTTAATTATGTATTCATACACATCTTAATCTGTTAACTGTGTGCAATTGATAGTGTGCGACCTGTTCCCGGGCACGTCGTGCGGGGACCCACGGTTCACGGGCGGCGACGGCAACACCTT
This sequence comes from Poa pratensis, assembly GCA_947311845.1. Classification (NCBI taxonomy): domain Eukaryota; kingdom Viridiplantae; phylum Streptophyta; class Magnoliopsida; order Poales; family Poaceae; genus Poa; species Poa pratensis. Next base: position 53,753,867 of record CAMZMU010000058.1, read on the forward strand.
CTACTTCCACGGCAAGAAGGACCGGGACTTCTGCATCGTGTCGGACGCCGACCTACACATCAACGCGCACTTCATTGGCAACCACAACCCGGACATGAAGCGCGACTTCACGTGGGAGCAGGCCCTGGGGATCACCTTCGGCGATGGCCACCGCCTGTACATTGGCGCCCGGTAGGCCAATGAGTGGGACGAGGAGGAGGACCACATCCAGATCGTCCTAGATGGTGAGCCTGTGGAGGTAGAGGCTGCCAAGAACTCCCGGTGGGTCTCGAAGACCCTGTTGGGACTCTCTGTCACACGAATCGACAATGTCAACACTGTCATTGTGGAGCTTGACAGTGTCTTCAGTATCTCGGCCAATGTTGTGCCCATCACCGAAGAGGATTCACGGGTCCATAGCTATGGCAAGGCCGGTAAGGACAGCCTCGTGCACCTCGACCTTGGGTTCAAGTTTCATACCCTCACCAATGGTGTCGACGGCGTTCTCGGGCAGACCTACCGGCCCAACTATGTTAGCAAAGTCAACGCCATGGCCAAGATGCCCATCATGGGTGGTACACCCAAGTACCTCTCGACCGGCATCCTCGCTACGGATTGTGCCGTCTCCAAGTTCCACCGCAGTGGTGATACATCCGTTGAGACATTCCCCTCTTAAATGCCATTGGAATACATTTTGATATATACGGGAAATAAACGAATATCGGCCGGAGGGAGAGAAATTGTTCAGACTATGGTTATTCGTGAATGACTGGAAATTAAGGGTGTATTAGCTACACGCTTAATTCAATAATTCAATCAATTGCATATTTGTTTCTCTTTTTTTAGCAAGAAAGAATTGTAGACTCTGTTTCGAGGATTATGAAGTAAGGAGGTCTCTTTCAAATGAATGAACACACCTTTTTTGTGAAAATGCATGTTCTAAGTCGTATGAACATTCCATTTTATTAATTAACTACCTACTCCACAAATCTGTAATATACCACTCCCTCCGTTTAAAATTAGATGACCTCATATATTTGATGTATCTACACATGTAAAGTCATCTATTTTAGAACGGAGAGAGTATTTTTGTATGGAGCAAAATACTGTAATATGCTAAAAAATATTTGCCACTTCTTCTATTAATTGACTGTCTACATCGCCAAAGGGATCGTTTTTTTTTTTGAGTGGGCGCCAAAGGGATCTTTTCATCTTAGTTGGGATTGGGCCTGAATGTGGCAGTAAGAGACCGCAGCCCGGCCCGTTTTCACAAAGAGTGGACTTTTCATCCGGACTCCAAGTGCGCATGCAAGTGCGTACCCGAAACCAGCGGCCCGTGACCAACAACGACCGGCAGACATGTCCTCCGCCGGCAACGGAGAAGGCGGCGTCGCCGCCGACGAGGTGGTCCTGGAGATCACCGACGCGTTATCCCTCTCCACTACCTCCACGCCTCCACCTCCTCCCATCCCCGTCTCTGCCCTCGCCGGCCCGCTCCCGTCCCCGACCGTCGCGGTTCGCGCCGACCGGAGCAGGCTCATCGAGAGCTCCTCCTACTTCCGCGCCCTCCTCAGCGGCAGCTTCAGGTCAGCACCCTCGGCCTCTCAACCTCTTGTACAAAGGATTCATCCCATTTCCCGAGCAAGTGAGCTAGATTTCTCTGGTGCTGCAGTGAATCGGGCAGCGGATACGTGCGGATCAGCTACAACCTCGACGCCGCCGTGCAAGTCCTGCGGTATCTTTTCGAGCCTCCCGCGAGCTTCGCCATCACGCATGAGAACTTCCTCCCGCTGCTGGAGGTATACGCCTCTGCTGCTGTTAGCTTATCTGTGCTGAATGTACTGAATTTACCATATTTAGCCGGTGCCTAGCTGAAAGGTTGATCTAGGTGGATATCTGATCTGGATAATGCATTTTCCTTAATTGGCTTCACTTAGATGATGTGTGCTGATGCTTTTAACATTTCAGGGTGCTTTGTTTCTCGCTGTTGAGACTTGAGAGCCTTCTGGTGGACTGTGAAAGGTGGTTCAGAACCATGAGATCTCAAAGTTCCTCCGTATCGGTGGCCCGCTGGATTTCATAATCGAGGTCTGGTGCTTCGCTCAAAAGCACGGTGAGTGTTTCTCGTAATGGTTTTCTCCAACATGTTATTTTCACAAAATGTAGTCAATATTTGAAGCAAATATGATCTTTCTACTTTCTATGTGGCTGCAGGGGTTACTTTTGTTGAAGACATATGCCCAGGATATCTAGCTCAGAACTTTGTAGGTACAATGTACTATAGGTCAATGTTGTGCGTCTTTCCGTTTGCAATATAAATTATATTGTTTGATGTGATGCCAACTTTGTTGTGTTAACTAGATGTGGAGAGTGAATATTTGTAAAGAAATGGAAAGTTTCTTTTATGGTTATCTCTCTGGCATGAGGTGTAGCTTATATGTTATTACTGTGCGAATCCGTGCAGGCACAGTTTGCCGCCAGTAGATCATTTGCTCAAATTCCCTATGATCTATTGTGCTCTACCATTGAATGCCCGCACTTGACTGTTGATAGGTTAGTTCTTATGCACTCTCCATGTTTTCCTATCACCAGATTGACATGATTTCCTCTCTGCGCTAAAAAATGTATCATATACCATTTGCAGTGAAAAGCAATTATGTGAAGCAATTTTATATTGGATTTCTGCAAGTATGCGACCCTCTGAACAATTAATCCCCAACTTGGCAGATAGCCAGCTCTTCCTTCTTAACAAGGTGCCCCTTTCTCAAACCTATTTAGATGACTATTACCTGCTCATGCATTTGCCGTAGTGTTAGTTTGCCAGATCGCTGGCCATGTTCATTTACCTATATCATTTTGATTGAAATTTTTCTGCAGGTTAGGGTATGCCTTCTACCTTTGAATTTTGCTGCAGGTATGCCTTCTTGGTTTGGAGCACTTTTTTAATGAAGTTGTCATTTTTTTATATTTCTCTTTGTTACACAACACATCCCACAAACTTCTCTTTCGTAGTTTCAAGCATTATGTCCTGACGCTTCGATCCTATTTCAGGGACAAAAAGAAACTGTGTTGAATTTGGAAACAGTGCTGTATGCACGATTCTTAATCTTCTCAAGAACAGTTTGCAAGGTTTACTGGGTACAATTGCTGATGACAACTTGAATAGTTACCGTACTCGATTAACAGAATATTCCAAGGTTTTCCTCGAAGCCACTTCTGTTGCACTGTTACTTGTTGTGTTAAATTTGGATCTTTCTGAATTCATGGTCCTTCAAATGCTTGTTTGGCTCTTGTTGCTTTGCAAATTCTTAAGCCGAGCAAGAATTCACAGACTGGCTGCCACAATTCACAAACCTACATATTTGAATGACTATCTTGTTATTACTTTTATCACATAAACTGCTGGAAAAGTGGACAAGTTATATTATGATATTGTTGAAACTGTAGTATCCATCATATCATATGGCACTTTAAAAAAGCTTTAGGTTGAATAAATCTACTTACAAACCTCATGTGCTTCGATCTTATTTTTCTATAAAAGTTGGAATAATCTTATCTTTCATTGCAATTTACTATTGGTCCTGCATGTACGGTGAGTACCATACACTACTTTTGAAAGAAGAGGACTTTATTTGCAGAAAATTGTGCTTGCCGGATGTCCCCAATTAACTGCTGAATTCTTGTACGTATCAGTGCTTCCCACTGATCTGGATGCTATATTTAAGAGAAGGATGACAAGTTTGTATAGAAAGGTTGATTCTGGAAGTTTCTCCCCTTATACTGAGGTTATGAAGAAGGCCAAAACCGTCTCATTTAGAAATGTACACATGGTGGATCTCTCGAAGTGTCCAAATGTACATTTTGGTGCAGCAATTGACTGGCTGAAGTTGGCATTTCCAGAAATGAGAACATTCCGAGGTTCCTATTGTTTACTCTTTCAGTTTGAAGATTTGCAACTCCTTTTACTGAAATGTCCATGGATTAAAGAAGTTGATTTGAGTATTGATACGAGCGCTATACTACCCAAGTACTCGACTATATCTTCTAGATTTGAAGCACAGCTTGAAATGAATAATAGTATGTCTAGCTATTACATGCAAAGTCGACCATATGGGACACCAATTTGCTTAGATTTTTCTGAAGTATCAAAATTGACACTTGAAGGCCGAAATGATATTACTGGTAGGGAAAATGTTATGTGTTTATCATCTCTTGGTGTAAAGTGCGTGCTTTATTTTCAACCTTGTAATTGAGTCTCTTATTATTGTGTATCTTTATGTACAGATGATAACTTGCAGAAGATATCAGGCTCTTCTCCTGAATTTTTTGAAGGAATATTTATCATCCTAATAGCGTAATGTTTACTTGTGAACTTATAGTGCACCAAATACAACACTTAATTAATTGAACACATATCAAACTTGGAACTAGAGATCAACAATACTACAGATTTTCACATATTTACATCAGCAAACATATACCGAATATGGAACATTTATTGCTTCCTAACAACTGATATACTACTGATCACATAGTTTAATAGAGTTTTTTTTCTTATATCGGAATGAGGGGATAATCACCGACTCACCGTTGTTGCCCTGATGGCTGCAGAGGGAAACTTTGAAAGTGCAATGCTAGTTCATTTTAGTCACAACAGAACCATCACTGTGCTCATTTTGATACCTAGTGTTTTTCCTCGCCATGAAACTTACAGGTTTCCATGGTGTCATTAGCGCCAATTATACGGAGAAATTCTAATATGAGCTGCTTGAAAACTGTTGGATGTCGCAACCTGCTTTCTGAACACGGTGAGCTACAGTCCGTGAGTGAGAACAAGTATGGTGGTTTTCTTCAGCAGATTACCAGTACTTTCTGTTTGGAAGATGTCGAAATGGGCTGGGCATTCTGCCCTATTCGAATAGATGACCTTATTCCTTCTTTTAGTAAAGTAAGGAAGATGACCGTTGGCCTTGGCACAACATTACCAGAGAATATCCTGCACGCTCTTCCTGAGATTTGCCCATTTCTTGACTCTTTGGTTCTTAGGTTTCAGGTGTGTCCCTGCTCGGTACTGTTAAATTGTTTAGCTAATTCTGCCTTACATTGAATAACAATTATATGAACTGAATCCAGGTGATATCTGACAGGGTTGTAAGGAATCTAATGGAATCCTCAATAAACCTTAAGGTGCTTTGCCTGCAGTACTGTCTTAGCAGTTTAACTTCATTTAGCTTTCAAACAAAGGCACCAGCACTAAGAATATTACGGCTCCAGTGGGTTAATCCATGGATGACAAACGATGACCTGACAATTCTTACACAGAATTGTAATTTAGTTGAGCTTTCTCTCTCTGGTTGCAAACTCCTTGACTCCAGTAAGTTTACTTCCAAGTTCATTAATGTGGATCCATTTCTGTTTTTGTTGACTTTGAGTTTTTTCTTGATCGACAGGCTCTCAAGAGATAATCTTGTCTGGGTGGCCAAACTTGACGTGTTTACACCTTGAGGTACGCAAGAACGAAATGGGACTGTCACATTGGCATTTGTTATGTTTTGGGTAATTTATATCTAGCTTTTATCAATGAAAATTGTGGGTATTAGTGCTAATATCCTTATAACTACCAAGATTTGCCCTTCGTAGTGGGGTAAAGAGACGGCTTGTTCCATATCTATTAGAACTTTCTTTTGACATATATTAATTTGCAATATTGCTAAGTGTACGCTGTAAAATCTGAATTCTAATGTACGGCTGAAATCACTGACATCATCTAATGATCTAAACCCCTTTCTTATGGACCTGATTATATGTTTGGTATACAGGAATGTGGTCAGATAACACTTGATGGGGTTTCTTCTATTTTAAACTGTAAAGCTTTGGAAGACGTCTTATTAAGGCACACGGTGAGTACAGACAACTATAGACCCATGTTCAGTTCAGACTCAAACATGCTGCCACCTAATTTAAAGTAGTTCAATCTAGAAAGACTTTCTGAATCTCGAGAACTGCAGGGTAGAGGTATTGGAAGAACCATCGTAACAGATGCTATCAGAGAGGTATACCATCTATTACCTTGCCTAATCTATGACACATTCAGTCTTTGCACCATCGTAAGCTGTAACTACAGCCCTATCTGTTACCCATTACAGTTACCACTACTAAGGACGCTGGCGCTGGATCTCTGCGACGCTTCCGAAGGTGAGCACAAGTACATCCCAAAGATTTCCAGAAGCAATTGGGGCAACTCGATTAAAACTAGAGACAGATTTAGCTAATATGGTTTTCCTTGGTTTTTTGAAGAATCCGGAGGGGAAGATGATGAGGAGTGTGAGGATGAGCAGGTGCAAGTCGGCGAGGCCATGTTTCGAGCCGCCTCACGCAGAGGTGCCTTCGTCCTCCTCATCGAAGCGGGTGCACAAGGAGACCATCGTGCTGGAGTGGAGCAGCAGGCAGGTCAGGACCGCTGTAGTGCAAGAAAGAGTCTGATGTTTCTAGAGAAAGTCTGTAATGTCTTGGAAGCAAGTTCTGCAATTTATATGTAAGAACAATGGAATCAGACAACTATTTCAGAAAAAACCGAAGTGTTTTGGGATATTGAACGCACCGTGTTTGGACGTGACTGGCATGGCTTTGCAGTTGTTGTCGGTAAAAGCAAGCATCTTGACCTAGAAACTTGTCAGGCTTGTCTGAAATGTCACAGTTTAAAATAAGCATTTCTGTAGAAGGGGAACATGAGGAGAAGGTGTTCGGGCGAAAATTAGTAAAGACTGTTAAGACGCCAAGATAAAGGTAAAAATCAAGCTGAGCTGGTTTGCCCGGGTGGTTAAGGGGGAAGACTTAAGATCTTCTGCACATAAGTGCGCGTGGGTTCGAACCCCACAGCCAGCTTAGTTACTCTCTCTTGTTTTTTCTCTTCACAATCATCTATTTTTCAATTTAAACTTTTTGCGTGTGCAAAATAAAATAATTCGCATTGAAATAAGAAGACATCATTGCGTATATACTTCTCTCTTGTTTATTTTTCTTCACGATCATCTATTTTTCAATTTAAACTTTTTGCGTGTGCAAAATAAAATAATTCGCATTGAAATAAGAAAACATCATTGCGTATATACTGCTCGATCATTTTTTTTTTTTAGCAAATTAACCCAAAGCAATCTACTCTTGGGTAGGTAGCGGTGCCAGGATCAAAAGAGCCCACGGCTGATGGATCTCGAGCAGGGCGGCGGCGACGAGGTGGTGCTGGACTCCGACGATGCCGACCACGACGGCGGCTCGGTGGCTATCGTGGCCTTGGCCGCGTCCGCCCTCGGCATCTCCTGCATCCTGCTGCGCTACGGCTGCAGCTACCGTCCGGCCGTCGTCGCCGCCAAGACGGCAGACGTTGACGAGCTGATCGGTCCTCTGTCCGTGGCCATCGGCTGCGCCATGTGGCTCGCCCTCGCCGTCCGTGTCTTCTGCTGGTGCCGAGGCCGGTGACACTCATCTATCCGGCCAGCATCAGCTTTTTACTGCAGTAGCTGCAGGACCTGAACAGCAATATATATTGATATACTGGTCTTCTCGCTGTATCATGAGAACATGGTTCAATCATAGTATATCTTCCCCTCAACAAAACAATTGCAGCACACATGAAAGCAGTTGCAAGGCTGCTTAGATGGAGGAAGATCCTGGAGCATCAAGTTCAAGACGCAGCTGCATATAAATACAGAAAATAATGCATGGTATACAAACATGAGTGTTCCAACAGGTTCTGTACATGCTTGCCCCGACTCAAACATGCTGAAGATCACAATAGAGACTTCGATCTGAGTTTTAAAACGTGTTCCGCATCACAGACACATATATCACATACATGGCACAACTTGCCAGGTTATACAGTCGAAGAAAGCTCAGAATATATGTAACAATCGATTTGCTCATCCATATTATCAAATCTTATTCCCTGCTGCTGCTTTCTAGCCTCCCGTGATGATGGTGTTACATGTTGACAGCTTCCTAACCTCTGCGGATGGCATTCCTCCATGTCTGGGGATTGAATAGACGAGGCTCTGTTCACAAACGATGTGACATAAAATCTGTAAGTATTAATGTAGCAGGAATGTTTATACTGGAAAACATTCACTGAAAGGAGGATTCTATGTAAGAGGGACAAATTTTGGGTTGTAGTACTAGTCATGTGGTAACCATTATCTTTGGTGCATGCTATTACCACTGTCTAATTATTAATTGATTAAATATACCATCTAGCTTGTGCTATTAACACTATCTTTGTTGTAATCATTATCTTTGCCTTGTTACACATGTCTGCTGTTACACACAAATAAATAATCAACACCATCTTCCTTTTGTCACGTATCTACCTAGCTAGTACATCTTGAAGCATGTCTAAATTTGTTGCTGAGATGTGACAAATTAATAGAGAAGGAAACTGATGCAAATGTACCTTCATAACGGGCATCAAGATATTTCTCCTTGAGGCTGCTTAGACGTTGCTGCAGGCATGTAGGCAGCCTCTTTATACCAGGACAGTTTGTAATGGTCAGTTTTTGGAGAGATGAGTATGATTGTGGCCCATCTGGCAGGGATGACAGGGTTTTGCAATATTCGATGGAGAGTTTCTCCCACAGCGATGGCATCTCTCCCGAGTCAGATTCCACTGATCTCAACTTATTGCAGTTGTATAGTCCTATATACTTGACTGATGGGGGAAGATTGAGGACACCTGTTAAGCCATCACAGTCCCATATGCTAACAAATTCTAAACACGGAAAGGGATAATGCTCTGCCCTGGCTAGGGCTGATGATGACACCTCTGAATAAACAGGTGAGGGCCCTCGAAGAAACGATGACCCTGACTGTGTCTGCTGCAGCCTCCTGATGAATATGGACTTGAGCTTAGTGCAATCCCAAATTTGCAGTCTCCTCAGGGATGCAGGAAGTTTGAAGACCTCTACCATTCTTCTACAGTTATATATCTCAAGAGACTCGAGACGTGGCAGGAGCTGACTCGAGGATTCTGATGTTGTTGATGGCTAAGCTGCAGGTGCTTCTGCATATCCAATTAGTTGATCGCAATAAAAAATCTCTAGGTTCCTCAAGGATACCAAGCTTTGGAACTCTTTCTCTGGCCAGTGGACAAGCGCAGCACAATTAGAAATACACAAGTGTTGAAGCTGTAAAAAACATGCACATAGCTCAGTTACACCCAACTTGAAGCCAACTAATTCCAAATCTTTCAGAGGAAAACCATGATGATTCGATTTTTCCATTATGCCCACCAGTTGTGAAAAACTATGATCAGTCGTCGTCAAGGTTGTTTCTTTGTATTTCAGTTTCAGGTAGGTCAATGAAGCCATATGTCTAGCTACCGACACAAAGATCTCTTCCTCACTTCCCTGCATGTCTAACACTCTGAGATTTGGTGATACAGCTTTTGTTGTCAGCCTTGGACAAACCTTTTGTTGTCCTGATAATGCTATCATCTTTTCACAGCCTATAACATGCAACTTCTCAAGCTGAGGAAACATTATCTCTTTCCGTGAGATCCTTCGACTGCATCCCATTTCTCAAAGCTCCTCAAGTTTTTCAATTTGAGAACCTTCAATGAAGGAAATGCTGAGCGTGCCATACTATTATCTCCATCAAACGGTGCTTCCTGTAATGCGGTCAGCAAAGGGCAGTTCTCAATTTTAAGATCCTCAACGTTAGGAAATATTATGTGTCCGCTTTGAGTTCCTTCTGCTGCCTCCCACTTATGAAAGTTGTCCAAGGCCTCCAAGCAGAGCACCTTCAGTGCTGGAAATGCTGAACGTGCCAGTGTACCATGAGATTCTCCGAGTAGTGATCCTTCTGGTAATGCTTTCAACTTTGCACAGTCAATAATTGATAACTTCTCAAGCTGGGGAAATATTATCTCTTTTCCATGTTCCACGTTACTTATTTTCCACCATTTCTCCAAACATTTCAGACCTTGCAGTCTTAACTCCTTTAGATTTGGAAAAGTGAAGGACGTATCTCCACTGACTAAACACTGTAAGTTTTCACAATTGGAAAGATGGATCTCAACCATGTTTCGCAACATAACCATCCATATTGGAAAGGTGGTGCCTCCGTAATATACTATCATTATAGCCTGCAGCCCATCATGAGGTTTGAGAGCCTCAAGCACTTTTGCATCATCCTTATTACCAGTGCCCCATTCTAATCTCAGTTCTTGGATTTCCTTCTTCTTTTCAAGATTCGCCGCTTTTGCATCTTCTTTGGTCACATTGTGTATCCCACGTAGCTCTAGCTGACCACCAAGGTTTAGCTTCTGCAACTCCCCTACATCGCTGCACTGTGAGCCAGTACCTGCTACAAAGCAAGTAAGCGTCTGTAGGGATACAAGTTTTCGGAGTTCACCCGGCATGCTTGTCATACTTGGACACTCATGAGTGTATAGGTGACGTAGGGCAGTCATATATTTCATTTGCCTTGGAAGCCGACAAAGTTTTCGGCAGCTAGAGACATCCAATGTTTGCAGGTTGTACATAATACTTATATCTTCAGGAAGTTCTTCGATATTACTTCTTGAGAGATCAAGGTACCTCAGGTGATGTAGATGCTTTGGTTCCAAGGGGAATGACCTTCTCCATGTACGGAGACATAATGCCTTCAAAGAGCTGTATTTTGGTAAATGCTGCAATGAATTTTGCATAATAGTATCACATAGAAGTGTCTGGATGGTAGGAGACCTTTTCGCTAGAGAATCATTCAAAATAGTCTGTGGTGTTTCAGAAGACAAAAACAAGTGGCGAGCTGTATCTGGAAGCCACTCAGCCTGACCTGGTTCCTCGGGTGCAACAGCAAATTCATTTTCCATCACAGACATAGCAACGTCATGCATAAGATCATGGATTTTACATGTATATTTGGAATAACTATGCCTTTCCCCCCTTTCCGTGAAAGGGACTCGGACTTTCTCCACATCAACAAAGAATGACCTTGAGGCCAGTTCGGTAAAAATCTGTTTGCCAATGGTTTCAGGACTAATATCTTTTCGGTCTTGGATAAACCCATGTGCGATCCATAGTTGGATCAACTTGAAAACATCAATCACGTAATCCTTGGGGAACATAGCACAAAAAGCAAAACACTGCTTTATCTCTGATGATAAGTCATTGTAGCTGAGCTTGAGTATAGGTAAAATTCCAGACTCCTCGGTGCAAATGTTGCTTCTGCTTAATATAGCCTTCCATTCTTCTTCGCTATTCTTTGTACATAAGACAGAGCCCAGTGCCGTTGCGGCCAAAGGAGAGCCACGACATCTCTTCACAATCTCACCAACCATATTAACTAACACTACAGGCCTTTCTTCTTTCTTCTGCAATCTAAATGCTCTTGTCTCGATAATTTCCTTTATGAAGTTATCCTCCAAAGCTGCAAGGTTATAGGTTTTAAGTGCACCCATTATTTTTGCAACTCCTTCGTCACGAGTAGTTGTTAAAACCACACTACCCTTGGCACCGTGTGTAAGTCGGGCCTTGAGCATTTCCCACTTATCAGATTCTCTGTTCCAGACGTCATCCAAAACAAGAAGGTACCGACGACCAGTTAGTGCCTCCTGAAGGATATCTAACGGGCCCTTCTTGGAAGCTGCTTCAACTGTACTTTTTTTGGAATGAAATTCAGCTATCTTCATAGCCAGGGAATCCAGATCAAAGCTGTCAGAGACACAAACCCAGATCAGTAACTCGAAATGCTTCTGAATTTCAGGTTCGTTGTAAATGAGCTGCGCTAAGGTGGTCTTGCCCAGTCCCCCGACTCCAACAATGGGAACAACAGTGAGATCTGCATTGCTAGTATCTTGACCAAGCAGTGTATCAACAATATTCTTAGTATCTTGGTCCCTCGATCTGCTGATAACTTTCTTTGGATCAAAGATAACATGATCCGTCTGCCTCCACTGCTTGGATATTGGCACTTGTTGCTGATATTTAAACCCAAATGCATTCATCTCAGTCACAAGGACTTCAATGGCTAGCACAACCCTGTCTAGCTTATTTCCCATTTTTTGACGAAACACAAAACGGTTGTGGGTGGGAAAGAGTTTTATTACATTGCAGCCGAGCCCGTTGTAGTGCCCGTTCTTCTTGGCTTCACGACGGAGCACCTCATACTTGAACTCATCGAAGATCTCGTTTGCCTCATAAGCCACCCTCTTGACCTCCTCGAGCCAGGCCTTGGCCCCATCTCTGTGGGACGCAGCCTGCTCGGCGTCGGCGATGACGTCTAGGATGGCCTGCAGCTTGCGCTTGAGGATCCTGTGCTGCTCCTCCATGCCCTCCATCACCTTGTACTGGTCCAGCAGGTAGCTGGATGCCTTATCCTTCACAATGGACAGCAGTGGTCCGATCACCATGGTGGCCACAAGCTCTGCCATTGGAGTGCTCAGAGCTCACAACACGGGCAGAACACAAGGGAGCACAATGGCACTCAAGGGTGGAGAAGAGAATGACACAGGGAAACAAAAATGCCGTTGAGGGTGGAGAAGAGAATGGTTGAGCAAGCTTGGTGGTGCAGATATGCTTTGCTTCTTACGAAAATGGAACTTGATGCTGGTGGTGTGAGCAAGCTAGAGTTTTAGATGCTTGCTATACCTGTGAGGAATGGAACCCAATACGAGAATCTCCCGGTCCTCAATTTTCATTTGTGAATCACTTTACTTAAATTGATAAAAATCCAACAGCATAATAAATCCGTCGCTTGTCCAGCCAGAGAAAGCAAGATATACAAGTTATGTTGGAGATTCTATATTGAGTGGCCCACACTACATACTAATCACTTGCTTAGCCAGCTAGAGGAAAGCAACACATACATGTTATGTTGAAGATAAGATGGAAACTGAAGATGCCAACAGAACCAGGGTATACGAACAAATCATGTTGCTTGGCCAGCCAGAGGGAAGCAGCATATACAGGTTATGGTGGAGAATCTAAATTGAGTGGCCCATACTAGAGGAAAGCAACACAAACATATCATGTTGGAGATTCTGCCAAAGCTCAAGGAAACTTGATCTTTTGATTATCAGTATTGTCCTCCTAACAATCACTACTATTCATGTCCAAGAAAAGTAAATGTCAACATTTTGGTGATCCTGACGTTCGGTCAAAACGAAACTGAAGATGGCAACAGAACCAGGGTATACAAATATTGCACGCTGCTCGACTTTACTACTGTGAATCTAGGTGAACCATTTCATGATCTACCCGATGACAAGGCAAATGCTGCAAGAAAATAGTTTGACAGAGATAGAGGTTAATGACCTGATTTTGACTGCAATTCTCACAAATTGGACGGAATTAGAGGAAAAGGGGGAAGCAAATCCACCGACGACGAGCTCGGAGGTTGCTGACCGCGGATAAGGGGAGGGAGGCCGGCGAAGTACTCCGGCCCTGGGTATCCTCAGGCTGAACGGCCGGCGGATACTGATCGAAACGCCCTGGGTATGCTGCGACCCGGCCATCAGCGTTGTGGAGAATCGCATCAGCGTTGCAGGCAGACAGAGGAGGAGGGAGGACGAACCTAGGTGGACAGCAAGGGAGGCAGTGGCCAGAGGAGGCGAGGGTGGTGAGGCCGATGCGGCGGGCGCCGTCGCCGGCGTAGAGCGCTTCAGGAGTAGTGTGGTTCAGTTCCAGCACGGGAGGTTCAGAGCTGCGGAGAACTCTGGAACCGTCGGATCTCTATCAAACGGCTAGAATCCATGATAGAGAAACTGAAGCGAGCATACGGAAGAGGCATCTAGGAAGGGATTTGACATGTTTGCCTTTGCCATCAAACACCTTCTAATATTGAGATGATTGTGAAGCAAACAAAACCCATAAAATACATGACTTAGTATGCTAAAGAACAATATAAATGTACAATTCGAAGGGATCAACTACATCTATATACCATGATGTGAAATATCCCGGCTGAGGTAAGAAAATGTGCATAGAATACCTAACATTTTGAAATTATACAGAATAATATGCTGTTATTTCCTTGAATGATGCTTTTATTAACCTAAAATTGCTCATCTAGGCGATACGAGCCAAAGAGTTTACATCGCTAGGATGCAGACGGCTGCAAGAGCAAAGGTCATACAAAAATATGGCGAAATATAGAGTCGTATTGTAGGGTAAATATAGAGTCGAAATGTAGACGGCTGCTAGAATGTATTTACCCCGGGCGAATAGCTCACATGCGATGTCTTTCCAGTGAATTGGCTGCAAATCGACATCGTTCGCAAGAATAGCTCTGCTGCGACATCTCTCTGCGCACAAATAGCCCAGGCACGACATGGCCATTAAGCGCAATCTCCGTCAGGATTAGGGGGAGACGGGTGGGACCCACGTCAGCGTGGGACCCAAACAGCAGCGACGCGACGGCAGTTATATCTTTTTCCCGTGCGCGCGCATCCTCTTCTTCTCCGGCGACGAAGCACGGCAACGCCGGCGAGCCCCGATTCAGACAAGCATAACAGATAATTTTACAAGCATTCAACCGAATTCAAAGAACACACAGAGTAGTTCATGAACCGAATTGAAACAACACACAGAGTAGTTCATCAACACACAGATAATTATACTATTACACACGGAGTAGTTCTAATGGCGGGCTCGTCGGAGCAAAAGCCACACGGACACGGAGTAGTTCGATTTCGATCACTAGATCTATGCTATTACAGAGGAGGACGGAGTAGTCCATCAACCGCAGCTCCTACCCCTACTTCGATCCATCCAAAATTGGGTTCACCTGAGCCCCAGGGGTGCCGCGGCGACGAGGCGGTGACGAGGGGTGTCCTCGGCAATACCCATGGTTAAGGACCTAGGGTTAAGATTATGGGGTAGAGAACGTGTAGAGTTGGTAGTATCGTCGGCTGACAAGCGGGATTTACCCAGGTTCAGGGCCCTCGAGTGAGGTAAAACCCCTACGTCCTGCTTGTCTGTATTGATGTATGGAGAATATGCGAGTTACAAGGGTCCTGGCAAGATGTCGATCTTGCCAGGGTTTTGGTACTGGAGTATTGCGTGTCCTTGATCGGTCGCCCTCCCAGTCTTTATATAGGAGGCTGGGTCTCGGGTACGTAACCGACTAGGTTTACATGTAAGGTAAGTTCGAACCGACTATGCTAACTTGGGAAGTACTCCTTCATCTTGGGCCTCCCTTCATGGGCTTTGGTACTCCTTTGTTGGGCTTTTATTCATCACGTGCACCAGGTTTCCTCATGGTAGGGTACCCGAAGGGTATATCCTTGTCAGTAGCCTCCGAGTAATTGTCTGACTCGAAGAATCGGGCACGTACTCCTCATTAGTGCACGTCACACCTCTGGTACCTATGACTGGAATATTTCATGAGAATAATGCTTTTGTATATCTTTTGTCGATGGTCGACTGTGATTTGTTTTATGATCAAGGGATAATGACATAGTAGGCCCAGTTCACCCGACGGATCGGGACCGGTTAACTGCACATTCGGGCAAAACCTTACTAGCCTTCAATCAAACTCGAGTCCCCGGACTCGAATCTGGAACATACTGGTCAGACTCGACTTAGGCCGTTGAGCTCTTACTCGGTCGTTCTGCAGCTTTAACTTTTGCTACCTAACGCGTCCGTCAGGATTTTTCATCATGTCTGCTGACACGGAAAGTTTTAAGGATTAACACTGCAGGAGTGGTCCTTAGCCCAGCTCGACAGATCGGCGGGTCTTACCTTTGCACTTACGCATGCAGCATCCGAGGTGTTCGCGATTGACATCACTCGGGAATTTATGAATTATGATCGTGCTTTAAATAACTGAGTCTAGTCTTTCATCGAGTGCTGTTTTTTGCTTTTATTCTATCGGGTGCGCGACAGCGCTCCCGATGGGAGTAGCCCCCGAGATTGTGCTTTATTGCTTGCAATTGAGGATAATCTCAAATTATTTTTATCCTGCATATGTTAGTCGCAGAAATTTTTGATACGCTCCTGATGGGAGTATTATATTGCAGTCGACAAACTGTCGGGTGTACTATATTACCATAGCGTATGAACCATAGTAAAGGTCTTTTGTTCTGCTAGTCGAATGGTTTGTCGAGTATTGATTGTGTTCAATGGTTACCTTGTGAATGACATCATGTATGACATCGTTGGCGTGCAGGCAGAGCTTTGACAAGACGTATCAGCGTGGCCCCACTGTCAGTGTTGACCGCAGAGGACGCCGCTTCAGTTTTGATTTGACCAGACGTGGCGAGTTTTCCGCTGTGTGATGATGACTTCCTCTTTTTACGTGCGTAGTGGGCGGTGTGGGCCGTTACGGTTGCTCTCCGTGTTTGCCACGTGTATGGCCAGATCTGCTCTGTCGCTGCCCATTCTCATGAGAACGGCTGCGATTGTTTTGCGATTTGTGGTAAATAGTGAGGGCTGCACCGGCAGGGTTTTTTACTTGCCATTCTTCCTCCTCTGCTCCTGCCTCCTCTCTGCTCTCGCGCCCTTGCCGCCATTGTTCCTGCGCCCAGAGCTTTTGCATCCACTGCTTCCACCCCAAGTCATGGCCTCCAAACGCACTGCTGCGGCAATGGCCTCCGCCGCCGACGTGGGCTCGAAGAAAGGAAGGAAGAGTGCGGTTGGCGCATCTACCTCCGTCGCCGGCCTGAAGAAGAGCAGCGGGGATTGGCCCAAATCCTCCATTAAGGAATCCCACATCGTCGTGCTTCGCGAGAGTGGCCTTCTGCTTCCCCAAGAACAGCTAGCTTGTCGCGCTCCATCGCCAAAGCAGGTACCCCCTGAACCGCGTGATGATGAGCGTGTATGCTTTGCGGAATTTCTTCCCCGGGGTTTCGCTCTCTCTCTGCATGACTTTGTTCGTGGTCTTTTGTACGCCTACGGGGTGCAAATCCACGATTTCACCCCGCACGGGATTATGCACATTGCGTGTTTTATCACGCTCTGTGAATGTTTCCTAGGGGTTTCCCCTAGCTGGGCACTATGGAAGTCAATCTTCCTCGTGCGTCCCAATGTGGGAGGTGGCCGCACCTACCCTGTGGGCGGATTTGGGATCCAAGTGCGAGGCGACACCAAGTACTTCGACCTGAAGCCAATCGACTCTGTGCAAGGATGGAGGAAGGGGTGGTTCTACGTCTGCGTCGAGCCAGGAAACGTGCTCGCCTTTTCGACTGGCCGGGCACTCACGAAGACCAAGGCATGGGCTCACCCTCTGTCGACTGCAGAGCGCAAGGAGGCAGCGCCTCTTTTGAGCAGCATTGCTGGCATGCTGGGCACCATCACGGGTGTGCATCTTATGGCCACCTTCATCAAGCGGTGAGTGTGGCCTCTTCGTGCCCGTGCCCACCCGATGTGGCAATATGAAGGCACACTCGACGCAACCCGGATGAGCCTAGAAGAGCTATCAAGGAATGAGCTGATGACCCACATAAGGTCAATCACCAGCATCAAGATTTCCGAGTCTTGCAATGTCGACTGCCCAGTCCCCCCATACGGAGCTGACAATCCTTTGCCTGAGGTAAATGTACCTTCTTCTTGTTTTATGCGTTTTGAGTTTGTGCCATCCGCTACCTTTTGCGCCTGTAATTTTTTGCTATGCTTCTATTTGTATGTGCAGGGTCACTCGAGCGCTTCCACTCTTCCTCCTTTGCCAGAGACTGGTCCTAGCTTTGAGGTGGAGCTGCAAGAAGAGGAACCGAAGGCGGCCGAGTCTTCTCTCCCTTCTGCCAATACCTCCAACGCCGAAGAAATCGAGGAAGAAGAGGTTGACAAAGTGCAGGAAGACAACGTGCCTCAACCCGAAGCTAATGCTCCTGTACCCAAGCGTCGGCGCCTGGTAAAAGGTGAGACCCCAACTTCGAGCTCGCACTCGAGGACTGATGACATGAAGGATGACGGGGATTCTGGTGCGTCGCCTCGAGCCGCTCCCCTGCGAGTATCCCCGCTTGCTTCTCGTCCCCCACCTGAGTCGAGTGAGGCTCTTCCTTTTGGAGGCCTTGTTTTTGAAGAACCCGATACTGATGAGGATGAGCCAACCAGGTACGCTTTTTGATTTATGCTCTATTTATCCTTTTGATGATATCCTCCTTATGCTGCTATTGCTATTTGCAGCGCTGAGAACAGGGAACTTCCTGCTTCTCCAGTTGTGAAAACTGCGATTCCTGAAGTCCCGAAGACTACACCCAAAGTTACCGCCGTGACTGCCACCGGTGAGGCGGGCAATACTTCGGGTGTAGCGGCTTCGGATGCCGAGAGGGTTGCCGCAGAGCCTTCCCCCTGATTAAACACATAAGTTCTTTGTTTTGTCAAGTTTTTGAACTTCATGTCTATTTTGCTTGACTAAGACTCCTGTTGTATGTTGTGCAGCCATTCTTCCGCACCATGGTGGGATCGGGGAAGACTTTTTTCCCGATGGAGCAAGAGAGAGATACTCTACGCTCGGATGTGGTGCGGCTCACTCGTAAGTGATTTTACTTTGCTGCAGTCGAAACTCTTCTGTGTTGTTTTAAATTTGTCGACCTTGATGTATGCCCGCTGAATCCAGGTGAAAAAGTATCAGCCGAGGATCGAGTGAAAGAGCTTGAGGAAGCACTTGCCACTCGAGAGGCTGAGTTGAAAAAGACTCAAGACTCCTTTGCTTGACGCGAGATGGAGCACGCTGAGCGACTCTCGAGCCTTGCTCGAGTTGTGGGAGGTTAGTGAAAAATGTCCTTTTTGCTTCTTCCTCTTCTGCGTTTGTTGAATACTGTGTTGAGAGGTTTCCATTCTCTTTGATTTTTGAAGGAGCAATTGGCGCGCCAGCGCTTGCGGACGTGGCGGGTGACCACCCGTCACTCGACCATGCGATGGGAGACTTGGACGCCATGGTGGAACAAGCGAAGGAGACACACGCCAAGTCTGCGAGTACTCTTGGTGCTGTACACAAGGAAGTCTTCCTATCCGCTGAAGTACCATCGACTGTAGACCAGTTCGCCAGCACCCCTCAGACCAGGGACTTCAACTATGGTAAGCTTCGCTCGCACCCTCACGGTACGCCGCTCAGAGTCTACCCTCAAGCTCCTTATGGGTCATGGGATAGAGGGTGACTTCGAGGCAGCTCTGTCTGATTTCCCCCGAAAGCCAGATGGGAAGCTGGTCTCCCTGAAGCGTGTGAGCGAGCCAGCCAATCGACTGGCGAATATTTGTATATCCACCATGGAACGTCGAGTAACTGAGCTCGCCGCTCGGGCACGTAGGGCTAGGTCAGAGTCTGCTTCCCAGGTGTAGGCTAGCCGACCTTTTTATGAACTTGTAATTATGCTTTACAATCACACTCGTGTGTGTGCTTTTGTAACAATGAATGCTTTTGCTATGTCATATTTGCACAAGATGCTGAGTGCTGCTTTTGTCTCAGCTTTATGTACTGGATTCCTTCCTTTGCGTTGAAATTTTTGCTGTACTTCTGCTTTGTCCAGCCACAGGAACCCAGCACTTCGGGTGGTCCTTCGCAGCCTCGCCGTGCTACTCGATCTCGAGCTCGGGTGGCCAATGACACCGCTGTGATGAGATATATGAAAAATCAGGTGGTGAAGCTGGAGCAAGAACTAAAGACTGCTCAGAATGAACTGGACAGGCTTAGACCAAGACCAGCCTTAGCCACCCAACGAGAAGACTATGTGCTTGGAGAGATGGAGCTAATAAACAGGCAACTCGACTGTGAGTATGATCCTTGCACTGTTTTATAGATGCTGCCACTTTTGTTACTTACGCAACCTGTACCTTGCAGGTTTCGTTCCTGATCACTTCCAAGCCGAGTAAGAACGTATTGAGCAACGCTTGAATGATGTTGCCGACAACCCTGCGACTGGTCATCATCATTTTTGGCTTGATAGGTTTCAAGCTGGCAAACTCGCCACCCTGAAGGATCGAGTGTGGCGGAACGCCCTTTTGCTTGAGACATGCAGGACTGCATTTATTCGCATCAACCAAACCTTGTTTCCAACTGGACCACAACCTCAGGGGATTCATGCATTGGTTGATCTTTTTCACCAGTCAAGCCCACTCCGCGAAGTATTGACCCAAAAGCTTGTGCTTGGTGCCAATGCGGTAATGGCGTATGTGCGGAGTCGATGACCAAACCTTGTGCTTCCAGCACCCGCCGTTGGAGTGGTTCTATCCCAGGAAGATCTGGAGGGCACAAGGGCTTCTGCAGAGCTGCTAATCGAGCGTTGCCATGCTCAACTTATGGGTCCTGTTTTGCCTATTAAGGACGAACCTGTAGACTAGGAATTTGTTGTGTATGTTTTATTCTGTATAAGGGAAGCCCCCGAGTATGACTGTGTTACTTGTACATATTATGAGTAATCATGTTTTTGCAGCCCCCGAGTCCGTCGAGTGGGGTTGTATGTAATGATTTACTTTGTAAACTTATGAATACCCAGCCCCCGAGTCCGTCGAGTAGGGTTGTACAAAGTGACTTATTTTGTAAGCTTATGAATACCTAGCCCCCGAGTCTTCGAGTGTGGCTGGGTTATTTTTGCGTAAACTTTTATGACTCAGCCCCCGAGTATTCGGGTGCGGCTGAGTTTGGTACACTTGTATGAGGTAACTTTTTATGATGCAGCCCCCGAGCGATCGAGTGTGGCTGAGATGATATGTTCTGCGAAACGTAATGTGTTGTGATCTGTCACTCGAGCAGTCGAGTGGGGCGAAGTAAAATATGCAAAGGAAATATGGAGGAACATTATCTTGTATTCCAACTTCTGTATTTGACCAGCAAGCCGCCTCATTAAAACCCTTCCAGTCCCCTCGGGTACCCTGGTAAGGGAAAGAGTGTGTCTGAAACCTGCTGGTCTTTTGACATTATGCGCTATTACATGGGCGACTAAGAAGACTAAGCATAGAAGCGACGCAGGTGTGCCACGTTCCATGGATTATGTGATAGCTCTCCTGTCTTTGCGTGCTTCAGGAGGTAAGCTCCATTACCAATGACTTCTGTAATGATGAAAGGCCCTTCCCATGGGGAAGCGAGCTTGTGCACCTTCTTCTGCTTCAGTCGAAGTACTAAATCGGCTATGACAGTTGCGGAGGTCCTGCTGGTAGACAGCTGTGCGGGCCAGAGCCGTGTTGCGTGCTTCTTTGAGCAAGTCGACTGCGTCTTCGAGTGCTTCCTCCGAGTCGTCCTCGTTGTATGCTTCAACTCTGGGTGCATTAAATTTTACGTCGGATGGCAGTATTGCCTCTACACCGTACACCATGAAAAATGGTGTGAACTGCGTCGAAGCGTTTGGGGTTGTACGTAAGCTCCAGAGCACTGACGGGAGTTCTTCAATCCAAGCACCCGCGGCCCTTTTGAGTGGCACCAGAAGACGTTTCTTGATACCGCTGCACACGAGCCCATTGGCCTTTTCGACTTGACCACTGGATTGCGGGTGCGCAACGGACGCGTAGTTAAGCTGGATGTCTTGTTCCTTGCAAAAGGAGCGGAACTCTTCTGCCGTGAAGTTTGTGCCGTTGTCGGTTATGATGCTGCTTGGGACCCCGAAGCGATACATGATGGACTTTATGAAATTAACTGCTGTAGAAGCAGTTGAACTTGTGATGGGGACTGCTTCCATCCACTTTGTGAATTTGTCGACTGCCACCAGTAGGTGAGTATGCCCTCCATGTGATGATTTTTTGAGTGGTCCAACCATGTCAAGGCCCCACTGAGCGAAGGGCCAAGCCAATGGTATCGTCTTCAATGCTGATGCAGGTGCGTGCGGTTTCTTGGCAAATTTCTGACAACCGATGTACTTTTTGACTATATCCTCCGCATCCTTGAACGATGTAAGCCAGTAAAACCCTGCTCTAAAGGTTTTGGCTACGAGTGATCGACTGCTGGCATGATGGCCGCAGGTACCTTCATGAATATCTCGCAGTATGGCTATGCCGTCCTCGAATGCAATGCATCTTTGGAACACACCTGACACGCTGCGTTTGTACAGCTCACCGTTGATGATGGTGTATGCTTTTGATCGTCGAGTGACGCGCCGTGACTCAGTTATGTCCTCAAGTAGCTCGTTGCGAAGCATGTATGCCAGGAAAGGTTGAGTCCAAGTTGGCTCAACGAGGAGTACTTCGACTGGTGCATCCTCTGTGCTAGGTGCTTTGTCTTTGGCTGCAGCGGTCGATGAGGGAGATGGTCATTTTTGCTTGATGGACCTATGCTCAATCCGCTCGAGGAAGACCCCAGGTGGAACTTGTGCTTTAGTGGAGCCGATGTTGGCTAGCATGTCTGCCTCTTCGTTGCTTTCTCTCCCAATGTGCCATAGTTCGCAGCCATCGAAGCTACCTTCAATGATGATGTAGAGGTCGCGATATGCGATCATGTTGTCTGCTATAGCGTCGCAAGCCTTCATTGTTTGCTGCACGACCAGGTTAGAATCACCATAAATCATTAGTCGAGTGCACCCTAAGGCTTTGGCCATGCGCATGCCGTGGATCAGGGCCTCGTACTCAGCCTCGTTGTTTGATGGGAACTCAAAGTCCATCTGTAAGACATAGCGAAGCTTGTCGCCTTTTGCTGAGATGAGTATGACACCTGCTCCTTCACCCTCATTCTTCTTGGATCCGTCGAAGTACATGGTCCAGGAGTTGGACACATCCGGCACTCCTGGTAACTGAGCTTCGATCCACTCGGTTGTGAAATCAGGTAGAACTTGTGCTTTGATGGCCTTCGGGTGTTCGTACTTAATATCCCTTGGTCCGAGCTCAATGAGCCATTTTGTGACTCTTCCCATTGCGTTGGGGTTTGTGAGGACGTCGCCGATTGCCGATTTGTTGATCACAGTTATCGGGTGCTCTGTGAAGTAGTGCGTCAGCTTTCTGGAAGTCATGAATACGGCGTATGCCAGCTTCTGATAATGCGGGTACCGCTGTTTTGATATGGAGAGGACCTCGCTCACGTAGTAGACTGGTATCTGTATGCTTTGGGCGTACCCTTCTTCCCTTCGTTCGACTACCAGGACAGTACTCACCACGCGATTGGTGGCCGAAACGTATAAATATAATGGTTCACGCTCCTGAGGTGCAACCAGGATTGGAGGTTTTGTGAGTATGCGCTTGAGGTCGATGAAGGCTGCTTCGGCTTCTGCTGTCCACTCGAACTTGTCGGCTTTCTTCATCAGCTGATAAAGTGGGAGCGCCTTTTTGCCTAGTTTGCTGATAAATCGACTGAGGGCCGCCACCCGACCGGCAAGCTTTTGTACGTCGTGAAGCTTTGTGGGTCTTTCCATTGTGAGGATGGCTTGTATCTTCTCCGGGTCTGCTTCGATTCCACGAGCTGAGACTAAGTAACCCAAGAGTTGCCCGGCTGGAACACCAAACGTGCACTTCTTGGGGTTAAGCTTGATGTGAAAGCGCCTGAGGTTCGCAAATGTCTCCCGTAGATCTGTAAGGAGGGTGTCTTCATCTTTTGTTTTGATCACTATGTCATCGATGCAGACCTGGACGTTGCGTCCGATTTGCTCTTTGAGGCAGTTCTGCATCATACGCTGGTATGTGGCTCCTGCGTTCTTGAGCCTGAAGGGCATTGTAGTGTAGCATTAGACCCCGAGTGGGGTTATGAATGCCGTTTTTTCTTCATCTTCCTCTTTCATCCTTACCTGGTGGTACCCTGAGTACGCATCCAAGAAGGACAGTCGAGCGCACCCGGCGGTAGAGTCGATGATCTGGTCGATTCGCGGCAACGGGAAGTGATCCTTTGGGCAACATTTATTAAGGGCGGTGAAGTCCACGCACATCCGAAGGATGTCGGAGTTCTTTTTCGCCACTAGGACGGGGTTGGCCACCCAATCTGACTTCTTCATTTCTCGGATGAATTTTGTAGCTAGTAGTCTGTCGACTTCTGATTCTATGGCGTCTCTTTTGGTTCCTGAGACGCGACACATTGTTTGTTTGACTGGCTTGGCTCCTGGAAAGAGTTGTAGGGAGTGCTCGGCGAATTTCCTGGGAATACCTGGCATGTCAGCTGGACACCATGCAAATATATCCCAGTTCTCACGGAGGAATTCGACGAGCGCGCCTTCCTATGCGAGAGTCAGACTCGACGACACGTTGACTGTCTTTGACGGATCAGTCGGGTGCACCTGATGTGTTCTTGTGTCGTTTGTTGCGCTGAATGTTCTGTCGACTGCTAGCTTCTTATGCTCTGGCAAGAGTGTTCGATCGTTGGAGAGCGCCAGGTCTGCAAAAGATTGCTCCATCCCAAACATCTCCGAGATTTTGCTGAAGTCGCGGTCGCACGCGTCTGACCTTTGGAAGTTTCCATTGACTGTGATGACCCCTTTGGGTCCTGGCATCTTCAACTTGAGGTAGGCGTAGTGTGGCACCGCCATGAACCTGGCGAACGTTGGGCGTCCAAGTATGGCATGATATTGTGATTTCCAGTCGACGACCTCGAACTCAATTGACTCCGTCCTGAAGTGGCTTGGGTCTCCGAAGGTGATGTCGAGTTGTATCGTGCCCTCCGGGAGTATGGCTTTGCCTGGAACAATACCATGGAAAGTGTTTGTGGATTTTGGCAAGTTTTCGACTGACCTGTTCATTTCGCTGCCGCTTCCTCTAGCCATGAAGACTTTGGACATAGCATATCTACCAATTTGGGCGTCGAGTACCAAGGCTGCGTGCCCTGGTCGGTATACTACGAGCGGGTGATCTTCTCGGCTGAAGCTAATCGTAGTCTCGGATCCCTTCAGGAACTCTGGCACGGCTGGAGGTGCCATGACTGCCATGTTTACCTGTCGAGTGTGTAATTTTTGCTGCCTGTTGGAAGGACGGCCTTTCTGAATCATGTTCATCTGCCCATGAGTTTGGGTGCAGGGGTTGGCTGATGGGTTGCAGGGCTTGCCTGTTTGAGTCGCATCATGTAGTCAACCGCCAATAGATCGAATTCCCTGCAATTCCTTAGCGAGTGGTTGGAGCGTAGTCGTCCGTTGTCTCCTTTGAATAAGTGGAGCCTGCAATCATCATCCATCTTTTCTTCGATTGACCGATCTGCTTTAGGGTCTGGGCGTTTACGCCATTCTTGCCTTTTGTAATTATCGCTTCGCTGCCCGTGATCTCGACTGTCGCGGCGATCATCGAAGCCACGATCTCGACTATCGCGGCGATCGTCGGGCCTTCTTTCGCCTTGCTCATGATTATCTCGCGGTTGAGAGAAACCAGCCGCGACAAAGTTTGGTCTGTCATCATCGTGATAACGGTTTTTTTGCGCTTGCGCCTGCGATCGTCTCTGTAACTATCCCGACGGTCTCGGCTACCACCCTCGTGGTTGTCGCGTGGAGAAGCTGGTCGAGACGGCCGTACTGAATCTTCTCCATATGCCCACTCAGTCGCCGTTTTCATGAGCTGAGCCATGGATGTTGGCTTTTGCCGACCAAGTGCTTCTCTGAAATCTTTTCTTGCGATCCCCATGGTGAAGGCGTCCATAGCCCTATCTTCAGATATTGTGCCAACTGAGTTGCGGATGGTGGTCCATCGCCGTATGTATGACCTGAGTGCTTCATCGGGCCTTTGCACGCAGGTTCTTAGTTCTTCGAAAGTTTTTGGCCTCTCGCATAGAGGATCGAAGTATTTGATGAAGTCATCTCTGAAGTGTTCCCACGAGTCGTATGAAGATGCGGGTAGCGCTTTGAGCCAATCGCGAGCTGTGCCTTCGAGCATGAGCTGTATGTTCTGCATCGCTGTTGTCGTGGAGCCGCGTTGGCATGCGACTGCCAGCCTGATAGCTTTTGTGTGCAGTTGAATTTCGGTGTTGATGTTAACCCGAACTTTTTTGGCATCCGGGACTCGTGAATACGTCGGGTGAAGCACCGAGCTCCGCAGAGTCCGATGTCACGCTTGGAGTCTGAGTCGCTGCTATCAAATCTTCTAGATTTGAGACTGCTGGATCGATGATGACCCGAATCCCTTTGCGTACGATCCCTGCGAGGGCTGCGGCTATTATGATCACGGTCTTCGCGTCGCGAGTGGATTATGTCACGATCTCGAGTTCTCCCTGAAGGATGAACAACAGGCTGAAGTGCCTGGGCTGTGAGTGCTAGTGATTTGATTTGCTGATGATGCAGGGCTGCTTGCGGGTTGTCTGTTGGAGGCTCCGTTGCTTTGAGGTAAGCTCCGAGTGATAACAGAGCACCCGCGGCCGTTTTGGGTACTGGTATTCCCTCTTCGTCCACTGTCATGAACGAAAAGTCCAAGTTGCGAGTGACTCCCGACCTTTCTCCTACTGGAATATTTGCGAATCTTGATCTGCGCCTGGGTTCTGAACCATTTGTGGAGTTGAGGGATAGTTGTCGCCTGCGCACACTCGAGATGCTGGCCTGTCTTTTGCGTTCTTCGAGTGTCGCTCTGTAGTTTTGCAGTCGAATCGACTCCTGCCAGTTGAAGTACTGGTAGGTCAACATCACCTCTTGAGTTGCGTCTGGCGGCATCATCGTACACTCCTTGATGGCTTTATCTGCTTTTGCGGCCATGGTGGCTGTGATGGTCAAGGATGTGACCCCGTTTGGGTCCCTGAAACATCAAAATATAGAAAATAGGGTTTTCTGCCTATGCAGGGTTAATTCCATAAAAATAGGAAAACTATGAAATATTCCCAAAATCATGATAAAACAATGATATAACCCTTATATGATGCAAATATGATTGAAATATCAGTAATATAATGCAAAGTTCATTTATGCATTTTACATGCATCAACATCCCCAAGCTTAACCTATACTCGTCCTAGAGTATGAAGGTGATAAAACTAACATGGACTTTGCAATTTAATACTATCAATGGATATCAAAGATGATTACTATTGCTACATAGAGTCAAATAATTCATTCTTGAAAGGAGTAGCAATATAAAAGATAGATTATGAAGTGATATCAAGTATTCAATGCAAAGATGTTCAATGATAATTCACAAAGTGTAACATGAAAGAAAGTACTATGGACCACATGTATGCATAATGATAAGAAAGAACATCCTACAATGGTCATAGAGTATTCATGAAAATCTGAATTTAAAAGGTGGACACTTTGGAAAGATATATAAGTGAGTAGAGGTTAAGCATGCATAAGTTTCATCTAACTTCCAAACTCTTCTACTTAAGTTAATGATTGCAATGTGGTAATCCTTGGTGTCAAGCTCTCATTACCCCTGTCATAGCATCTTGAATGATTAAAGTTTAAAGTGAAAGCAAATATGAGTAGTGTGCTTGACAAAGTATAGGTTGAATGTCTCATGCCCCTTGAATACAAGTACCTACACCATGGTGTTACTCAACTTGGGAAACAAAGTAAGTTCAAGTCAAATATCATTGTAAGTAATAATAGTATCATTAAGAGCGTCAACTGGGGTACCTCTTGTCCCAGGATATGGAACAAGCCCATATCAAAATGACAAAACAAACAAACAAAATAAACAATCTCAACACCCTTTTTATTTACCATTGGATAGCTTTTTATTGTAAGGTGTATCACTGAAGGTTCACCATAGCATGTAAGTAAATTTCCACCATGAATGATGCATGGCTTAAATTAGCGGCCCAGGCGTCTCTCTAACCATTTATACAAACTCATTTAAACTTGCTTTGTCTCCACATTTATTTCACCCATGATAAGTATCCATAAACAAAAGTACATGATATCAACTAAATAAAATGAAGAGCATGTTGAAAGCTTGCCATGTGACAGCACATATGAGCTAACTCCCAACCCAAGACATTTGTCAAGCCCATAACATCATAATTTTAATCACAATGGATCATGTTTATTTAATGCAATAAAAGTAAAGTGTGCATCAAGTTCGTGAGAGCTTTATAACCAACTTTTCCCATAACAATCAACAATATAAGCATTTTCATTCAGAGGTATAGATAACACAAATATCATGATAAACATACTCGGAATAGCATAAAGCTAATAGGTAGATATGGTGGACTCACTGGAAAAAACTTTGGTTGAAGGTGTTGGAAACAAGTTTTTATTTGTTAGAATTTTTGGGCTAGCAAGAGGGAGAAAGTTGACCGTCTAAATGTATGCATGAGTGTCCATAGAATTAACCAATCCATGTTAAACAAAGTAAAGTAACATTCAGCATCAAAACATGAATAAAAGATAGCTCTTGATAAAACACTTGCATATTAAAACTCATTAAAAAGCATATGAATCATGCAACTATATGTATCTTTTTGAATCAACTTAAACATCCCTTTCCCAATCATTTTTAATAGCATCCAAATTAATTCAACCCATATTTCCAGTAGCTCTCTCATATATAAATGATGGTGATGGTCTCACAAAATAAAAATCAAACAAACAAACAAAAAGACGCTCCAAGTTTATACGATAAAGTGTTTCGATCGAAAAACATAAGTTAGACGTGTGCAAACCGAGAGTGTGTAGGTCCAGTGGGGTTGTATTCACATCCCCAAGCTTATGGTCTTCACCATTCTTGGATAGCTCTTGGTGCATCTCCTCTAATCCCTGTGAAAAAGTTTCAAAACACCGTTTCTCCCATTTCTTTTCTGTGGGGTGACATTAGTAGTGATAGACAAATAGATTTCTTGCTGCATATAATCCTTAGACAAAAATTCATATGAAAGTCCAGAAAGTGTATAATGTTGTATGCCTACTTATAAACTCAATTGGATCAAAAAGATTCAAGTTAAAAGTTTAAAGAATGCATCAAACAAAATGGGACAGAATCTGTCTAGAAAAACAGCAGCAGCAAAACGTATTTTTCTACCCAACTTAACTTTGTCTAAAAATTACGAAAAAATTCATGCATACAGAGGATGAAAAGTTCCAACCACAGTTCAAATATGAGCACATTCGGAATTAGAGAATAAGAATGAAAAATCATACCGCGCACTGATTCGTGCAGGAATAAAATCTCCGAACGCTATAAGCACACTACAAGAAATTTGCTATCCTATGACCTTTTATTGTGACGCTCAAAATATTGGTCATAGATCTATGACCATTTTGAACCAGTTGGTCATACGCTGTTTTTTAGGGTGTAAACAGCACAAATTTATGACCAATTTTGTCAGAAAGGTCATGGTCTCCTAACATGAATTGGTCATAAGCCAGCCAGCACTAATATATGACCTTTTTTCTGACCATTTAAAATGGTCATTCACATGTGTCGACAGCCAACTCAGCAATGTTATCTACGTGGCAGTGCTTAGGCTTCATTTTCGCTTACGTGTCAACCTGACTGGACAGCCAACTCAGCAGTTTCGTCTACGTGTTACTCTGACAGGTAGGACCCTTTGCAAAGAAGGAGCACATGCATTGACTTTATTGACTGACCTGACATGTGGGACCTGACACCTCCACAAGCTGCCATGTGGGTCCCGCCCCCACCCTACTAGGCATGCAAGACCCACCCCACCCTGACATGCGGGTCCCGCCCCCACCCACTCTGACATGCGGGTCCCTCGCACCCCACCGCGGCTGCTTAATTCGCAGCAAAAAATTGCGCGAGCGGGACTCGAACCCGCTACGCTGCGCTCTGGGATACTGCTCCTTACCGCTGGGCTGTCGTGGTGATGGTGTTAGAAGTTAGAAATACAGCTATGTATTCTATATTTTAAGTTTGACTAGGTTCAGAAACACGGGCTCTGCTATTTTCTCCCCGATTCAGATTCAGCTATCTATTCTCGTCAGTTCAAAAACTCGCCGGCGGCGGAGAAGGCGGCGCTCACCGGCGTAGGCGGTTCACCGGCGGAGGGGGTTGGGTGCGGCGGAGGGTGCGGCGTTCACCGGCGAGGGGGCTGGGGCGGCGGCATGGACATTGGTGGGAGCGCATCAGCTTGAGCGCCTCGGCGTCCCCATCTTCCCCCCTGTCAGCGCCGGGAGGGTGCGGCGTTCGACGGCGGAGGGGGTTGGGTGCGGCGGAGGGTGCGGCATTCACCGGCAAGGGGGCTGGGGCGGCGGCATGGACCTTGGCGGGAGCGCATCAGCTTGAGCGCCTCGGCGTCCTCATCTTCCCCCTGTCAGCGCCGGGAACCTGCCCGCCTCAGGAGCGCCGTCAGCGGCGAGACCCTTCCCGCCATCCACGGTAGAGCACCCCTCCCCTGTCTCCCCTCTTCTTCTCCGATTTGCCGTCTATGGTGGAGCACTCGAGCAGTTAACTGAAGAAAAGCAAACTTGTGCCATGAACAACTCTAATATTTAGAACAGATGACTAAAATCTCTCCTGCTAGATGATAGTTATAACCTATTCATTTTATTGTAAGTTTCTGTTTTGTTTTTAGAACACATGAACAAAATCTGATATTTAGAACAAATGACAAAAATCTGTCCCGCTAAATGTGTGTCTTTTATTGCAAGTTTTGCTTTAGAAATTGTTGCTAAGTTGGGACATTGTGTTGTTTTTTCAGATGGACAGAAGCTGGATTAAAAGGGTGTTAGAAAGCTTTCCAGTGAACACATTAAGGGAGTGGAAGAGTTCATGCAATGTGTTCGCAGAAATTTCGCAAAGGATGACCGCATTCTTTGCCCATGCTCCCAATGCTTGAACCGTAAAGCAGCAATAGAAAGGAAGGGTGGAAGACCATTTGCTTCTTAATGGTATGGCCAGCACCTATGATAGGTGGATCCATCATGGAGAACCTATGCAGGCAGAACCTCAAGATGTTGAAGCTGATTCAGAGCCACGCCACGGTAGTGAAGATGGAATTGCTTTTATGGAAAATGTTCTGCAAGGGGATGATAATTTGGAGGAAGAGGATGGGTTTGAGGATGATAGGATACCTGACTTGTTGAAGGATCTGTATAACTCTGAAGACCATTTTGATGGACAGAGGTCGATGTTTGCCGAGGTGTTAGAGGAGGCGAAGCGCACAGCTGTTGAAGGGGGTAAATTTTCAAGATTTACCTTCACCGTGAAGCTACTTCACGTGAAGTCCTTCTACCGGATAAGCAATGTTGCATTCAATGCAACACTCAGCCTGTTGAACTTGCAGTTCCCTGGTAGTTGTGCTTCTTTGATTTTTGCCATCTATCTATGCTTGGTCCTCATCGTGGGGCTGGACCCACATTTCATGTTTGGTTCGTTAGTTTTGCTTGCACAGTAAAATGTAGTCCCAACTTAATATGGTGCTAAATATCATTCTTTTGTCCTGCTATATGTGTTTTTATCAAGTCTGTTTCATGTGGATTATTCTCAAGTTTATTTTGCTCATTAGTTTTTAATCAACTTCATGATACCATTGCTGCCTTCTACTAATCTTTGTGTGCATGTATATTTAGTGTTGATGTTTTTCTTTTCTTTGACATGGTTTTGCATTGCAGTTTGCTCACTGACTTCTCTTGTTGTCTCCAACGGACAGTGCAATCCCTATTGTCTAGCTAGGAAATTGATTGTACTTCATGTTTAGTGTTGCTGGATGTTTTTAATTATCTAGTTCTAGTTATGGAATCTGACTTGTATTTAGATTGCTGAGTTGATTAATGTGGGTGCAAATCTCCATGTGCCAGGCTGAGATGGAGAAAAGAAGGGATGCGCAGCCACCAGAAGGTCAAGAGCCAAAATCTGCTGTTGAAATTGTTGAAGAAGTTTTGAAGATAGATGTGAAGCATAGTACATTCCTGGAGAACATCGGTCTTAAGTCAAGCTCAACCCAGAACAAGGCAACCACTGCGGCTGGAGCTGCGCATGTTCAGGACTTGCAAGAGAAGCTTGAGAGGTCTGAAAAGCATGCTCAAGCAATAGAATAAGAAATGGCGACACTCAAGAACAAGTCCGAGGAAGCGGAAGCTGCAGCAGCGTTACGAGACAAGGCCATGGCAGAGATGCGCCAAAGGATGCAAGAACAGGATGAGAAGCTCGCAAGCTTTGTGGCTCTCATGGGTGCTAAAGCTTCTGGGATCTAATGCACTTGGTTGCTTTTGGGAACTAGCCTGGGAGTGTCTCACTTTTTGTTCTAAGTTATCTAAGTATGTAAACCTCATTCTGGTGGCTTTTGGGAACTAGCCTGGGAGTGTCTCATCCCTTTTTGGTAGCTCCTGTTCTAAGTTATGTTCTGAGTTAGAACCTGTTCTACACTGTTGGTTTCTGTGAACCTATGAACCCTAAGTTATATGATTACATGCTGAGCTGAGATTATCTAATTCCCTGTGCTTCAATGAGTATGAATCCGAATTTGAAATTGTGACTGAATTTGAAATTGAATGCAAACCTAAATTGCAAATTGAATTTGAATTCAAATTCAAATTTGAATTCGAATTCAAATTTGAATTCGAATTCAAATTTGAATTTAAATAGGATATTCACAAATTATAGAAATTGTTGTCGGGCCAAAATTTGCAGCAGAGGCCCAAACTTAGTTGGGCTTGGCCCATCTAGGCGCCTAAAGTTAATTGGGCTCTTAAAAGGCTAGGGCCCAAACTTAGTTGGGCAAAACAGTAAATTGCAATATATATAAATTTCTGTAAACAACTGATGAGGCCCAAATAATATGGACTGCAAAAAAGGCCCACTTTATTGGGCTTGGCCCATCTAGCCATTTAATATTAGCAGCGAAAAAACTTAAATGGGCTGATTTATAGGGCCCGGCCCATTTAAACGGCTGAAGCGGACCGGGCTGAATCTAATCTACGACCATTTCATTTGGTCACAAATTTGCCACGTCAGCTTTGCCACGTTGGATTTGATGTGGCGTGGCCAGATTGCCCGTGACCAAAATATTGGTCATAAAATCTGTGACCTTTTCTTTTGGTCATAGAGGTCTATGACCAATCCCCAAAAAAGGTCACATTGGCTAGTTAGTGACGCTCATAACGTGACCAAGTGTTTTAGGTCACAAAAAGGTCACAAATTAAAATATGTGACCATTCAGTGACCAATATTGAGGGTCATAGAGTAGCATATTTCTTGTAGTGGCAACTTTTCAAACCAAAATGGGTAAAACTTGGCACTTTATTAAAAATTCCAGAAACAAAACTAAAAACTAAGTCTCTTGTTACAGCAAGAGGACACAAATAAAATCACAAATAAAAACAACCGGGTTGCCTCCCGTAAAGCGCTTTCTTTATAGCCATATAGCTAGGCTTCTTAATTGATGTTTATAGTGGAGGAAGCTCATGAGGGAGCTTGAACTTTGATGTGTCCCTCTTCCTTGGGAAGTGTTCCATGCACTTATTGTGTGGAAACTGAAACTTCACATTCCCTTCTTTTGAATCAATGATAGCACCTGTGGTATGAAGAAAAGGTCTTCCTAGAATAATAGGACTAGAGGATTTATTCCCCATGTCCATGATTAGAAAATCAACAGGTACAAATGTCATATGTAACTCAACTATAACATCACTTACTTTTCCTAAAGCATGTTTAATGGAATCATCAGCAAGTGCAAGTTCAATAGAGCATTTTCAAGATTCTTTAACTCAAGTACTTCATATAATTCTTTAGATAAAACAGAGACACTAGATCCTAGATCAAGTATAGCATGATGTGTCTCTTTTCCAATGGTTACTAATACTTTGGGAATCCATATATCCCCAAACTTAGGTGGTATCATAGCCTCTTGGTTGTACCTAGCAATCTTTCTTTTAAGACATGATTAGCAATATAAGAACCAAAACCAGCTTGGTTAGTGTTGATGAAAGGATCACCTGCAAATTTTTGTAAGATAGATATTAATTCATGCAAGCTACAATTCTCTAAGTCAAGCAATGGTTCCTTGACTTCACTAAGCATTTTAACTTCCTCAACTTTTACCCAAACAAGATTCTCATTTCTTTTCTTTAAAGCAGCATTCAAGGCTATTTGGAGATCATCCTCCTCTTCAACATAATTCTTAATATCCTTGTCTAAAGGTTCCAACATAGAAGATATTCTTTCATTCAATTCCCTAGTCAACTTCTTTTTAGACTTGGCATAATTCAATATAGTTTCCATTTTCAAAATCCAGAAAGAGTGTTATTTGTTTTCTTCATCCTAGATTTTGTATGGAGGATAAATGAATGCATCTCATTTTTAGTAGGATAATCTTCCATATAAGTTTGTAGACATAATATTGACCTATCCATAGAAACTTTTAGTTGTTTGATCCCAGTTTCATCTTTTGTTTCTATAGAATTCCCAAATAAATTTTTCATCAAGTTATTAGCAAGTGAGGGGTTTCCAGAAGCAAATCTTCCATTAGTCAATGAGTTTAGAAAACATTTTGACCAGCCATCTAGACCATTATAAAAGTTTCTTATCAAAGTAGCAGGGGTATATTTATTGACACCATTTTTACTAATGCCCTTAATTCTATACCAAGCATCCATCATTGACTCTCCATAGTATTGACCAAAATTGTTCATTTCAATACTAGAATTCATTTGGATAAAATATTTATGTGTTTTTAATTTTTTATGCAAAACTGAAAATAAAATATGCAAACCGAAATATGATATGCAAGACAATGACAAAACAAAATAAATTGCTTTGAAGGTAAAGATGGATAAGATGATGCTCACATAGGTGCAACCTCCCCAAGCTTAGATGTTTGCACAAGTTGGTGATGAAGTTGACTTTGTTGTGATATCCTTGGATAAATCCTTACAACAATGATTCTCCGGCAACGGCGCCAGAAAACAGTCTTGACACTAGTACAGAACGACACATCGGATACCCCTCTATGGAAACGGCAGGCGTTAGGCGACGGAGAATCGCGCTTTCCGCGCGGCCAGTGCGTACAAACCTGACCTGGGCCGTGGCTGGCCCGTCAACATAGGTAACGGAGAAAGTATTAACTCCGTTACCCATAGTATTGGCAACGGTCTTAATTCTGGCTCCGTTTCCGATATGTGCCTCTATAGCAACGGAGAATTTTGGGTGTCCGTTTCCAATGTGGACACGTTCCATCTTCTTGGAATTTGAAGCGAGGCGGAGTAACTGCTATGGCATAGTGGCGCCGCGGCACCGTCCATCTCAGTACGCCACTTCGCCGCAGCCATGGATACTCCTAGCAACTCCTCGGGCGTTCGCCGCAGCAGTTTCCCGCTTTCGCTGAATTGGAACCGCGTCGTCGTGCCGGAGGCCGTCGCGCAGAGGCACTGGCAATATAGGAGGCTAGTGCCCTGGTCAAATGTTAGCCTCCCCGCTGTCTGGCGCGTCAACGACAGGAGGGTGCCTATGCCGCCGGAAGAGGACGCGGGATCCTCGGGCGCCCGCGACCGCAGCCGCTTGCCGCGGCGGAGAGACGCTCGTCCGCGGTCGCCTGGATGGAACCGCGCCATCGTCGGGCAGGCCGTTGCGGAGCGGCACTGGCAATATAGGAGGCCAGTGCCATGGTCAAAGGTTCGGCTACCCGGTGGCTGGCACCTCAACCGCGTGTCGGTGCCGATGCCGCCGGAAAGAGTTGAGCTGCTTCAGAGCCGCCGGCTCCTCCTCCCGCCGGAGCTGCGCGACGATCCTGCCTACGACGACGACGAGATGTGGGAGGGGCGCACGGGCGGCGATGACATCGTCGGCGAGGAGCCGCGCGACGACACGGACGACTACGCGGCTCTCCTCGCATACGGGCAGGAGAAGGCGGAGGCCGAGGAGTAGTTATAGTTATTTATTTTTATGTTCTTCAACTTCAATACTAGTAGAGATCAGTATAAGCCCAGTGTGTCAGTGAAAAAATCAAAGGAAACGGTTGTTTATACCCTCCGTTTCCGATGTTCTACTTTGCTATAAATGCGCCCTTCACACAGCCCTAAACTCTATCGCTCACTCTCAGCCTCACTCTCAAATTGTGGCGGCGCCTCCACGCAGCACCAGATCTTAGCTCCACCGTGGCGGCGCGCATCTCCCTCCCTCCGACCATGGCGGCGCGCATCTCCCTCCCTCCGACCGTGGCGGCGCGCATCTCCCTCCCTCCGACCGTGGCGGCGCGCATCTTCCTCTCCTCCGACCGTGGCGGCGCGCATCTTCTTCTCCTCCGACCGTGTCGGCGCGCATTTTCCTCTCCTCCGACCGTGGCAGCGCGTACCCATTCTTTGCTCCACCCGGGCAGATCTCGTCGCCTGATCTGTAGCTGGAGGGCGCATGGCGTGTCGATCCGAGGACGACGAGGACGACTACGTACTCCCGCCGCCGGATCCAATGGTAATACATCTATTTGTGACCGGCCGTCGTGCCGACGAACTAGGGTTGTTGTCATTGTTCTGCTTAGGTTTTCTTCCATAGGACACTCATGAACAGAACTTGAACTAGGGTTGTAATACATCCGAGGACGATAAGGACGACTACGTAGTGTCGCTCGAAAAGAACATAACTAGCACAAATCGGTAGTGTATGAAACTCATGGCTGACTTATCTCCTTTGCAAAACAGATGTACATTTCGGTGACACTGTATAAAAAGCCGGGTCCTTAGCCAAGGTGCGCTTGTCGTCCGGCATAATTGTTGGTACACAACAACTATGCAATGGATTTGTAAGTTTGTTATTCTGTCTTATGCATCCTTTTGTGTTGTATGTCCTTTATGCTAGATGTATAGTGAGCTAACATGGAGTCATATATTCTCTCTTTGCATTTCAGTGACCACTTTGCAAAAGAGGCACCTTCAGTACATCAGCACTCGCTTATTGCACTATGTGCAGAGCATGGTGCTGATCCGTTTAGCTCATTTAAATGAGCTAACTACAAGGTCGGGGACAAAGCGGCGAGTTGATTATATTTTGGCGACACCGTCCAAGAAGAAGATTCAATTCATGAACTCTAACAGCAAGTCATGAAGATAAATTAAGTTGAAAATGACACGGATAAGTTTAGAGAGGCATGACATAGATAGATTTAGCTAGACATGTCAATGATAGATTTAGAGAGGCATGACAATGAAGATAAGTAATTGGTTGTGTTGTGATGCAATGTATCGGTGACATTTGTTATACCTTATGAATGAATTTGTTAGCATTTTTGTGCTTCTGCTGTGAAATTTTAAATGTCCAGTGCCAAATCTATTCCTGCTCCAGGCTTATGAAGAAACCTCAATACAAACGAGCAGAAACAGAATCTCCGTTTCTGATGTCCAGATACATCGGCAACGGAGACTGGATGGCAACCGTAGCCAAAATCAAGCCTCATCGGTGACGGTTTTTCTTGTCCGTTGCCGATGAGAGCCTTCACATCAGTGACAGGGTCGGGGACACGGACCCTTTTTCCGTTTCCGATGGGCTTTTTGGCCCGTTTCCGATGTGTCGTTCTGTACTAGTGTGATGGCCCTTCATGTAGTTACCTGCGTGAAAAGTAAATGGGTTAGATTGAGACTCCAAGTGCAGAGTGTGTAGTATATGGAAGACAGTTTTCCCACGAGGGGGACTCGAGGGTTTAATATCGAACTCTCGGGGAATCAGTAGTGAAAGATTTATCTTCCTATCCTTCTCTTGGTTACCTACAAAACAAAGTAATTGTTTTGGTCCTCAACCTCATCTAGTGGTTGTCAAGCACAAGGTGTGAGAATAATATGAAAATAATATGCAATGCAAACAAGAAATAAATATGCAATGGTGGTAAATAAATATGCAAGGATGATGGAAACAATGATAAATGATATTTTTGGGGTTTATATGATGAATGCAAGATGTAAAAGTGTTTTTATATTTTCGAAATTTAAATGGCAGAAAATGGAAAATGGATTCAAGTTGTTGGAAAGGTGTTTCTTATGATTAAAATGTACCGGGGTTCATGGTTTCACAAATGTACTCTCTCTTTAATAAAGTGGTAGACAATGGAACACTAGAGTTGACATATGAGATTGCAACACAAAAGTTTAATTACAAGTTACTAATTATATGGTTATCACGTCCTAACTTAGAGACCTTTTGTTTATTAGTCTCTCTTATACTCCACCAAGATGCGAACTAAATCATAACACCTCAGTAATTAAGATAACTCAGAGTATAGTTTTAAGTATCATGACATGAAGTTAAAATAAGAACATGCTAGATCTAGTCATGGAGAAGTGGCAATGGTCACACCCACACCTCCGGTAGCATGGTACTTTTCTTTATCCCTAGTGAGGCAACAAAGTAAGGTAAAACACCCAAGTGGATCGTGGAACTTTCTCTCACGTTCACCGCACTAGGCACCCCCCGTTACTCCAACTAATGCACACGTTCCCCCTCACACGCCCTCATAAACATGCTTGATCAAAACAAGTAGACAAGAACGGGGTACATAATATGCATCTATTTTCATAACTGAAACAAAACCATTGTAATCTCAAACATATATTAACTCATAAAAAGATCCACCACAAAGGTATTACATAGATAACCGTAATCATGTTCAGCAGCTCATACGGTACTAATTAGTGAAGCTCAAGAGAGGAGAGATACATAAGTTATTTCCACAAACCCATAGTCCAGGGGTGGACTACTCCCTCTTCATCATGGAGACGGTGGAGAAGTAGTTGGAGAAGATGGAGACCACGCCGGCAGCGCCCCGCCGGAGTTTCCCCCCTCCAATCTGCAACTCCAGGTCTCTGTTTCGGTGTTTCTATGTTTCGGCGGCGCTCCTTTTCCGAAGGGCGTCGGGTACTATTTTTATAGTCGGTTTTAGGTCAAGACGGAGTCGGTGGAGAAAAGATCGACGGCAGCGGAGCCACGAGGCCCTAGATGATGGGTCCCACGCGGCCAATGAATCTGGCCATGTGGGCCCACTCTGGCCGCGTGGGAGCCATCATCTTGGCCCTCAGGCCTCCGCTTGTTCGCTTCCTTCGCTCCCAAGTCTTATTCCTTCCAAAAACTGATGCTCGTAAAATATTAGGTCATTTGGACGTCGTTTGGGTCCCTGAAGCATCAAAATATAGAAAATAGGGTTTTCTGCCTGTGCAGGGTTAATTCCATAAAAATAGGAAAACTATGAAATATTCCCAAAATCATGATAAACAATGATATAACCCTTATATGATGCAAATATGATTAAAATATCAGTAATATAATGCAAAGTTCATATATGCATTTTACATGCATCAGCAAGCGGAACTCGTTGAGCTCCTTTTCCATCTCCCGGCGAGCCTCGAGCCGCTGCTTCTCGTCCTTGGTGCGCTCCATCAACTCGGCAGTGACCCAGTCGAGGTCGCCGTAGTCGACGTAGTCTCTTGGCAGAAGACCGACGCGCCCGGCGCGCGGTGTCAAGCCCTGCTGCTCCTCTCCACCCTCTTCGGCGGCGGCGGCAGCGGTGCTCGTGCGACGGCGGAGCTCCCCGCGCCAGAGGAGCTTCCATCCTCGTAGCGGCGGGTGCCCGTGCCTCGCGCCGCCGCCGCCATCTCCATCCGGCGGTCGTACTCCTCCACTTCACGCCGGGCGAACGCAGGCGGCGCCGGCTTCCCCAGTTCGTGTACGTGCGCGCGCCGCGCTTTCGACCGCCGTCAGAAGCAACCCGCGCCGCCCGTTCGGGGTCAGCCAGTCGCTTCGGCCTTTTCCGCTCCTCGTCGGAGCCGTTTCCGCCGCCGGAATGGCCGCCGCGCGAGCTGGAACCTCCGCGCCTCATCATCGTTGCACGACGGGGCTTGATCTGCGGCGGCAGGTCTGGATTGCGTGGTTTTGGTCGCCGGCGGCGAGAGTGGCGCAGATCTGGAGCGAGTGAGAATAGTTAGGGTACGACACATTTCAGTGGATAAATAGAGGAGGGGAACGGGAGGCGGTCGGAAAAAAAGAGCTGGGGCGAATCCTGCTAGAACAGTGCTAGATCTGGCCCAGTTAGAGACGCCGCCGTCGTCAACCCTAGCTCCGGAGGGTTCAGAACCTCTTCCCGGCACCCTGCCGGAGAGGGGAATCGTCACCGGAGGCTTCTACATCGCCATGCCTGCCTCCGGAGTGATGCGTGAGTAGTTCATCCTTGGACTACGGGTCCATAGCAGTAGCTAGATGGTTGTCTCTCCACTTTGTGCCATCATGTTTAGATCTTGTGAGCTGCCCTACATGATCAAGATCATATTATTGTAATGCTACATGTTGTGTTTGCTGGGATCCGATGAATATTGAATATTATGTCAAGTTGATTATCAATCTATCTTATATGTTATTTAAGATCTTGCATGCTTTCCGTTACTCGTAGATGCTTTGGCCAAGTAGATGCTTGTAACTCCAAGAGAGAGTATTTATGCTAGATAGTGGGTTCATGTCTCCGTTTAACCTGGGACAGTGACAGAA
Source organism: Poa pratensis (assembly GCA_947311845.1). Lineage (NCBI taxonomy): Eukaryota > Viridiplantae > Streptophyta > Magnoliopsida > Poales > Poaceae > Poa > Poa pratensis. Next base: position 53,794,000 of record CAMZMU010000058.1, read on the forward strand.
AGTTCTAAGGTTGTGGATGTGCTGTTGCCACTAGGGATAACCTAACGATGCTATGTCCACGGACATATGTGTTTGTTTACATTACGCACTTTACTTAATGCAATTATCCGTTGCTTGCAACTTAATACCAACGGGGGACTCGGATGACAACCCGGCGGTGGATTATTAGTCATAGATGCTGTTGGATAACGGTCTATGTATTATGTCGTAATGCCCAATTAAATATCATAGTAGTCAACATGTCATGTATATGCATTGTCATGCGCTCACTATTCGTCAATTGCCCAGCTGTAATTTGTTCACCCAACATGTTAGTTATCTTTTATGGAGAGACACCACTAGTGAACTGTGGACCCCGGTCCATTCTTTTACACTGATTAAACAACCACAAACTGCAAACTGTTCCTTTTTCATTCTCTGCAATTTAATACTCATTTTCCACACCATACGTTTAATCCTTTGTTTTCAGCAAGCCAGTGAGATTGACAACCTCACTGTTTCGTTGGGGCAAAGTAGTTTGATTGTGTTGTGTGCAGATTCCACGTCAACAGTCCAGACTCCCTGCACAGCTATTTTTCTGGCGCCGTTGACAACCTTCTGAAGAGTTGCTGCTCCTACTGGTTCGATAACCTTGGTTTCTTTCTGAGGGAAAACTTGCTGCTGACTACATCATACCTTCCTCTTGGGGTCTCCCAACGAACGTGTGTTTCACGTCATCAAGCTATTTTTCTGGCGCCGTTGCCGGGGAGACAGCAGTCTTCTGCAAGGGGAGTTTCACGCTTCCAATCTCTTTACTTTGTTTTTGTCTTGCTTAGTTTATTTTATTTTATCTTGTTTGCTTTCAATTATCAAAAACACAAAAAAATTAGTTACTTGCATTTAGTTTATTTTCAGTTTTGTTTTCTGTTAGTTATCATGTCTAGCTCTGCTCCTTTTTCCGTAGTGCCACCTGTGGGAGAAATTATTACTTTTAGGCAGAAAGGTGGGGAATCCTTTAGGAATGCCTGGGCGAGAATTTTGGAATTGCACAAGAAGGTGCAACCTAAGATGGATTGAGAGTTCTTATAAAAAATTTCTACCATGGTTTATTTTCTGTCTATCAACTTGCTCTAGATACCATGGTAGGGGAAACCTTTTCTGAGATTGATTCAATGAAAGCTCATAATATTTTGAGTGGTTTGGCAATTTTTCCAATGGTGGATGAAACTGGGTATTCGCTAAGCTAGATAAAATAGAAAAGTCAATTGATGATTTAACTCTGAGCCATAATTTAAAGAACAACCTTTAGTTGAGTTAAAAAATGATTGGGAACCATTCATTGAGATTAATATTGGTAATGAAAAGTTCCGTGCCTACTGTGATCTTGGTTCTACAATGTCCATCATGCCAAAAATGGTTTATGATTTATTAAAATATGATAATATGGTTAGTTACCCTGTTTTTCATTTTCATGCGGATGGAACAATCATAAAAAGTATAGGGATTATTAACGATGTTAAGGTTACTATTCAGAATAAGACTGTCCCTGTTAATTTTATGATTCTTGCAAAATCTCCTGGTAATATTGTCCTTGGAAGACCCTTTTTAAAGAACAATGGAGTTTTATTAATGCAAAGTATGGGTTTATGAAATTCAATACCCTATTAATCGAAGGTTCTTCTTTCCAATTAAGAAGGACGATCCCACCGAAAGGTTGGGAGATTTCAATGTCTTTGGTAATACTTGATGCATGCTTTGTGCCTAGCTAAAAGGCGTTAAAGAAAAGCGCTTATGGGAGGCAACCCATTTTATTTTTCTGCAATTTTTCTTTTATTGAGTCAAGGAGTTTGTTTACTTCTGTAGCAACTCCTTTGTATCTTTATTTTCTCGCATTGTTGTGCCAAGAGTAGCCTCTAATGATAAGATGATGCTTAATTTTGATTGCTGCGCAGAAACAGATTTTTGCTGTTCACTGTACGAAATTCCTAAAATCACCAGATTGTTAATTAAATCTGAAATTTTTGTGCGTAATCTTTATGAATGTCTGAAACTTTCATTAGTTCAGAGTTTCTCGATCTGAGCGTCGTAAGTGCCTCGAAAAAATTCGTCTTTGCGGACTGTTCTGTTTTAGACAGATTATGCCTTTTTATTTTGCATTCTCTCTTTTACTAGTGTTGAGTGAAATTCTTTTTTGGGTGGAAGAGCTTCACATAACATCAGTGGCTGTAGCTAATGTTTAAAGTAACAAATCATATTGCGTCTTTATGAACATGTGAATTTTTGATTATGCACTAACCCTCTAATGAGATCTACTTTGAGTTTGGTGTGACGGAAGTTTTCAAGGGTCAAGAGAGAAGGATGATATAATAGGATCAAGAAGAGTGAAGAGCTTAAGCTTGGGGAGGCTCCCATGGATCTCCCCAGCATATTTCAAGAAGACTCAAGCGTCTAAGCTTGGGGATGCCCAAGGCATCCCCTTCTTCATCGTCAAAATTATCAGGTCATCTCTAGTGAAACTATATTTTAATTCTTTCACATCATATGTGCTTTTCTTGGAGCGTCTGTGTGCTTTTATTTTCAGTATTGCACTTTTATTTTCAATAAAGCTTGACTGGACCCTAGCATTCTTGATTGGGAGAGAGACACGCTCCGCTTTTTCATGAGAATACTCCTATTCTTCACTTATATTTGTTGAGTATTCATATCTAGCGCTGTTCAGCTTTTAGCTCTTGTTTTCATGTATCTCTTGTCAGAGCTATTAGCTTTCTTTTGTAGAAAGTACTCTCTTGCTTCACTTATATTTGTTTGGAGAGTTGATGAAATAAATTGATTGGTGTTTGGTTGGTTCAGAAAATGTTGCATGTGGTAATTGGTATAAGGAAAAACTTGCTTAATCTTGTAGATCACTAAAATGGATAACTTGATGCTTGTCAATTGTTTTGAGTTAACAAGTAGATCATGATTAAATTGTGCATCACATGAGTTAAGCCTATTAGTGAAGAACTACCGTAAAGCTTGTTGAAAATTTGGTTTGCATCGGTGGTACCTCTAAGGTCTAGATATTTTCTAATAACAGGGTTTGGTTAACAAGGAAGACGGTATGAAGTCTTATAACGTTTGCAATATGTTTGTCATATAAAACTTGGTGTACGGGTTGATATTCTTGTTTGCTTACATAACCTTGCTAGCCTAAACTCTGTACTGAGAGGGAATGCTTCTCGTGCATCCAAATCCTTGAGCCAAAATCCATGCCATTTGTGTCCACCATAACTACCTATATGTGGTATTTCCTTGCCACTCCAAGTAAATTTTTCATGTGCTACCTTTAAATTATTCAAAATGTTATTATTCCCTTTTTGTGTCAATGTTTACTAGCTCATGAGGAATTAGTGTGGTTATTCTTTATTCTATTTGTCGAGTGGACTTTTACACCTGGACTAGTGGCATATACATCCGCTTATCCAATAACTTGCAAAAAGAGCTGGCAACGGGGTGCCCAGTCCCAATTAATTACAACTTTAACCAATTAATTCTCTTCACACTTTTGCCCTGATTCATCAGTAAGCAATGACAAACAGTGAAATACCTGAATGTGTGTAAACCAAAGAGAAAGAGGGATGATCTGCCTTGCTGGTAGAAATAACGTCCTTCATGGGAGCCGCTCTTAAAAGTCCGTTCGACAGGTAGAATACTGTTCTCACCCGCTACCATTCGTTGACAATTAACAAACACCTCTCAAAAATAGATACTCCTCCATGGTATGTGATTGATGGAAGGCACCCGAGGATTCGGTTAGCCATGGCTTGTGTTAGCAAGGTTGGGAGGAGTATCAAATATTTTATGCAATCTCTATATGCTTTCAAAAACCTAAAAGCTCTAGCACATGATTTAATCCCTGCTTCCCTCTGCGAAGGGCCTTTCTTTTACTTTTATGTTGAGTCAGTTTTCCTATTCTTTCTGTCTTCCACAAGCAAACACTAGTGTCAACTTTGTTACAACATGCGTTATATGCAATGTATTGGACTTGTTATACTACTTTGTGTTGACAATATCCATGAGATAAATATGTTGAAAGTTGAAGCAAATGCTGAAACTAAATTCTTCCTTTGTGTTGATTAAATACCTTTTGTTAGAAACTATTGCTTTATGAGTTAACACTTATGCAAAACTGTTTGATGCTTGTCTCGAAAGTACTATTCATGAAAACGTTTAGCTTGTGTGATTCATTGTTTACTCATTATCTATTTGGTAGCAAATTATAGACCATTGACTTGGATCACTTCATTCATTTACATGTGCCTTGCAATATTATATGATCAAGATTATGATAGTAGCATGTCACCTCAAAAATTATTTTGTTTTTATCGTTTACCTACTCGAGGACGAGTAGGAACTAAGCTTGGGGATGCTGATACGTCTCAAACGTATCTATAATTTTTGATGTTCCATGCTTGTTTTATACCAATTGCTACATGTTTTGCATCTACTTTATATCACTTTTATACATTTTTTGGGACTAACCTATTAACAAGATGCCGAAGTGCCAGTTCCTGTTTTCTGCTGTTTTTGTATTCCAGAAAAGCTAGTCTGGAAATATTCTCGGAATTGGACGAAACTACACGGGGGTCCTATTTTTCCAGAACACCTGACGGAGCGAAGGAGCAGCAGAGGAGGGCCACCAGGAGGCCACACACCTAGGGCGCGGGCCCCCCTCTCGCGCCCTAGGGTGGTGTGGGCCCCTCGGGGGTCCGCAGCCGCCGCCCTTTCGCCTACTTATTCCCCCCGACGCGAAAACCCTAAGTACCTGAGCAAATATCCACGAAAAGTTCCAGAGACGCCGCCGTCGTCAACCCTAGCTCGGGAGGGTTCAGAACCTCTTCCCGGCACCCTGCCGGAGAGGGGAATCGTCACCGGAGGCTTCTACATCGCCATGCCTGCCTCCGGAGTGATGCGTGAGTAGTTCATCCTTGGACTACGGGTCCATAGCAGTAGCTAGATGGTTGTCTCTCCACTTTGTGCCATCATGTTTAGATCTTGTGAGCTGCCCTACATGATCAAGATCATATTATTGCTTGCATGCAACCATGATCCTCTCAGCAAATTCCTCTTGACAGCAACCTTACATTCAGCTAGTACCTGCACATGGATTCATTACCAGATCAGAATAATGCACAAGAATAAACAGATTATATCTCTCTTTTTTCTTTCCAGAAAAAAGAAAATAATGAGTCTTGCTGGCTTTTCTCAGCCAAACCAAAACTCTGGATTTGTGCAGTCTTGGCAGAGTTTCATTCGAAATTGGAGAGGTCCATCTCTGCCCTGGTTTTCACTTGATATATGTGGATAACTCCTTTGAACATTAAACTTGGAATTCCTGGAGGAACCAAGGATAACCAGATCATGGCCAGAAGACCATGCTGAGCTGCTGCTGCCTTGATTCTGCATTGGGAACATAAATAGGATCATTTAGCATTAGCATTTGCTATGTTGACAAGAATAAACTGAACATATGTGGCGGAGATACTGCAATTTAGTAGCACCATAAGTACCTGGTGAGATTTTGAAACGAACACCCATAGTCTTCTGCAGTGTGCAGCCAATCTAGCCAAATCTTATAAACCCACCCCAATCCCAATGCGCTATTCTGTGTATTCAGTGGCCCTACCCACTTACACAAACGAATGCGTATATCAGCTTATATGGCTGATAACCTGCAACTAAAAAATTATAGTCATTAGACTGTCACACAAATGTATCAGATCAGAGGAAATAGAAGTGTACTGTAATTAAAGGGGCTACAAAACACAAGTGGGTCGGTGGCACTTAATTTTACTTCCATGACAGACCAAGCAAAGACAAAGGAAAGGGAAGTGTGAGTGTTTCTAAGTCTGCTTTTCAACCTGTTGTCGAGCTATGACAATTAGATTCAGAATGACCTGATCAACATATGCAGAGGATAAGTTCTTTTCGCTTTTTTGCATAAAATCACAGCACAACAGACGGATTGATACAAAAACGAGAAAACAAAAGAAATAGATGTATGTTGGTAACCTCACTTCCAAATAAGCACACGCATGTAGTTTTGGGGTTTCGCAATAGTAAACCTGAAAACAAATACGTGCAACATGAGTTCCACATATATCTCATCTTAAGACTGTAACTCATCCAACATGAGTTGCACAAATCTGTACGTGCTACTGCATTTCAGCATGTCTGGATCAACTGAGTCATAACAACAGTACATGATTAAGGGTAACAGCTGATAGTACATACATTTTGCAATCTTCGCTAACCAGCAGATGACTTAACTACCAAGACGCGCTTGCGGACGGCAAGGACCTGAAAAACAGAGGTTAAGCAGGTGAGGCTGCTGCTGCAATTGCCGAGCATCTCCTGATGACCTAACGGAAGCCCACCGTCCGTGGCAGCGACCGAATCGATGGGAAATTTGTGAACAGAAACCGGAACGAGGGAGGAAGAGGGCACGTACCAGGTCGACGGTGGTTGGGGCAGAGGAAGCCTCCGCGCTCGTGGTCGGGGACGGCGAATTTTGGCAGCCTGCAGGACGGAGGGGACGCGGGAGCAGGCCACCCTGCGCGGCTCCCCTCCGACATGGTCGCCGAGGAGGCCCCCGCTGCCTGCCCCTCGAGCTCCACGCGCTTGAGAGAGAAGATCAAACGATGAGTGGCGAGGAGGCCTCCGTGGTCGCCGCCAGCTGCCCTGCGTCACTGGATTTCACCTAGGTGCCCTTCTCGTGCCGCCACAGCTAGAAACCCTAGAAGATCTTGAGCCGTCCGCCGCCGGTTGGGCCTCCACCGGATCTTGAGAAAGGAAACAAGCAGCATCGAGCTGGCGCGGCTGAATTCCAGCGCTGTTACGGGCAGCGGCACAGGCTAGAGTAGAGGGAGACCCGGCGGCGGCGGCGCATGAGGAAGGGAGAGAGGGAGAGAGATCGTGGGACAGTTTTTTTTTTTGGGATGGCGCATACGGGAAAGGTATCGTGGGATTCCAGCGCTGGTATGGGGTCCCTCGAGAGGGGATCGTGGCTAGGGTTAGGTCCAGGTGGTGGGGAGAGATCGTGGATGGTTGGATGGGTCAGGTGTGCACGGTTCAGATCGGTCAGATTGGATCAATCCGCATGAAATGCTATGGTCGCATCTCATTGGCTTAGAGGGGTGATGCCTCGGGTCCACATATAAAAAATCAAAAATCGTCAATATATAAAATGGAAAATGATATTTCTAAAAATAATTTGAAGATTCAGTTTGACACCATTGTTTCCCATATCAAGACACACCTATCTCCCAAATATGGGCACTTATCGCAAACTATGTCATGGGAATAGTCATACCTTAGTCATTTGTCTTGAAACTTATATATGTTTATAGACGATAGACCTTTAATGAATGATTATTTTGAAAAGTTTGTCAAAACTCTAGTTTATCATTTATCCTATCAAGTAGTAAACAAAAAAGGACTCCATGCCAAAGCATTTCTTTTTTTGAGTTTTTTGAAAAAATGGTAAGGATGGCTATTTAGTGAAAGGGATCGAATTTTTCAAAACTATCGACGGTTCTGTGATATAATCACTAATTGTGTACCTTAAAATTATTTTTTGAAAAAATTAAGAGCAATCTGTCACATACTTGTAGTTCAAATTTGAATTAGTTTAGGAAAATCGGTAAAAAGTAATTTAAATAGGAGAAATTAGGTAGAAAGTGAGAAAATTCTTAATATTTTGGGATTATCCATCAAATATGAACTATTTTGCGTCAAAATTGGACTGGTGCCATTTTGTAGCATTTTTTTTTGTTCTTGCTTCACAAAAACAGTCATTTTTGGCACTTAGAAAATGGAAAATTATATTTCTAAAAATAATTTGAAAATTATGTTCGGCACCCTTGTTTCCCATGCCAGTATACACCTATGTGCCAAATATGGGAACTTTATCACAAACTATGCCACGGAATGGCCATACATTGGTCATTTGGCTTTAAATCTATACATGTTTTAGTTGATAGACCTTTTTGTGAAAGAGTTTTTAGAAAGTTTGTGAAAACTAAAATTTATCATTTATCCTAGCAACTAGTACACATAAAAGTACCTGATGCCAAAGGATTTTTTTTTTTGAGTTTTCATTGAAAGGGGTTGAATTTTTCAAAACTATCGACGGTTCTGTGATATAATCACTACTTGTGTATCTTAAAATGATTTTTGCAAAAACTTAAAAGCAACCTATCACACACTTGTAGTTCAAATTTGAATTACTTTCGGAAAATTGACATAGAGTCATTTAATTATGTGAAATTAGGTAGAAAGCGATATATTCCTAATATTTGGAGATTATCCATCAAATATGGACTACTTCACGTGTAAATTGGCCTGGTGCCATTTTATAGCATATTTTTTGTACCTGCTTCACTGAAAATCATTTTTTGCACTTAGAAAATGGAAAATGATATATCCAAAAATAATTTGAAAATTCAGTTTGGCACCATTATTTCTCATGCCAAGATACACCTATGTGCCAAATAGTCATTTTTGGGCAATTTATCATATTTATTTCGATTCATTGCCTCGCTGCATAAATATTACTAACTGGTTCCTTTATTATATATCATAAGGCGTGCAGTGGTCCAGTGGTTAGCAAGAGGTCTTGTGTTCGATTCCCCATTTCTCCATATTTTATTCCATTTTCTAGTAATTGCCTCGCTGCATACTAGAAATACGTTTCGTTTACAAATAATTCATATGGTGCGAAGTGGTGCAGTGGTTACTTATTACCGTGGTGGAGAGGTCTTGGGTTCGATTCCCCTCGCTGCATTCGTTTTTTTTATATAACTGCTGGTACACATTGATGCATAACGTGGATAAGAATTAATTATTACTACCGTAACATCAAGATCATACCATTGAAAAAAACGTGTTGTTCTAATTAATTCATACAACAAAAACCGTAGTTAGGAATCTGCAGTTCGCATCATTCTAGCCAAAGTTGTGGGTTCGAGTCTTGCGAACCACATTTTTTATTGAATTAATTTTGTTCCTGACAAGTGCGTCACGCATGATATTGAAAACTTATAACATTTAATATTTTCAGGACTACTGGGTCCCGTAAGAAAAATGAAATAAAAATTATAACAAATTATTATTTACCTGACATGTGGGTCCGTATTATATTCAGTGACGGTTTACATACACCACGATCTTGATTTCGTCACCTATTAAGAGAGACGATGGCAGCCCTTCCGGGTTTGGTAATGGGTGACGATTTTTCGTTGACGAAAAATCAAACCGTCAAGCATTAACGTAAATGCGTGACGCCAGATGAATCCGTCACCTATTAAGACATATCCATGACGGTATGCAATTTCGTCACCAGGGTTTTCGTCAACGAAAATCACATTTCTTGTAGTGTCTCCTTAGAGCATCACTAGTAGTACCCTCAAACCCTCAAACCCTTCTAGCGTTTTAAGGGTCGAGAATTGGCCTTTTTTTTGCACTTTTAAGGGTTGAAAAAGAGAGGATAAGGGTTGGATTTGAGGGTTCTAGTCTTTGCCTCAACCCCAACCTTTAAAACTGTCATTTCACATATCACAAATTTCATCACATATCATCATTTCACATATCACAAATTTCATCACATTTGACATAAAACAATAATCATTCTAGTTATTATTACAACACCGAATAGTACTTTCAAGCACATAATAATCATTCAAGTTATTACAACAATGTTGAAGCAAATTACAACAATAATTGTTCGAATCAAATAGGACATAGAAAAGTAACACAAAGGTAGATCATGCGTCACGGCGCCGCCCATCCAACTGCCACTGGTGCTCTACTAGATCATCCCGGAGCCGACCATGTGTGGTTGCATCCTCAATCTCACGATGTGCTTGAAGAAAAGCTTGTACGCGACAAGGGTTTCTTTCCGGTTGCACACGTGTACCAACATTGTCATAGAAACAAGGCAAGTTTAAACCTCTCTCATCCTCTAGGATCATGTTGTGTAGAATCACACAACATTTCATGATGTTCACCAAGGTTTTCTTGTCCCAAAACCGAGCCGGACCCCGAACTATGGCAAACCTTGCTTGCAAAACACCGAAAGCTCTCTCAATATCCTTGCGGGCTGCCTCTTGTGCCTTGGTGAAATGAGCCTCTTTTTTGGTTAAGGGCACCCCATTTTTCTCCTTGATGGACTTCACAAGAGTTGCCCATTCGGGATAAATGCCATCGGTGAGATAGTATCTCATTGAGTACTCATTGTCCATGACTTTGTAGTTGCAAGTTGGAGCATCCCCTTTTATTAATCTTTCAAACAAAGGAGATCTATTGAGCACATTGATATCATTGAGTGTTCCGGGCAACCCAAAATATGCATGTCAAATCCATGTGTCCTCCGATGCCACGGCCTCAAGCACAATGGTAGCATCACGGCTTTTACCGCAATACATGTCGTGCCATGCCTTTGGGCAATTTTTCCATGTCCAATGCATGCAATCAAGACTACCTAGCATCCTCGACCATCCCCTTTTTTCATTGATTTCCATCAATCTCTTTGTATCTTCCTCGTTTGGTGCTCGAAGATACTTTTCACCATACAACCGGATGACCAACTTTGCAAACCTACAGACGGACTCCGTGGTTGTATGTTGTCCAATGCGAAGATACTCGTCGGTATAGTCCGCGGGTATGCCATAGGCGAGTACCCGCATTGCCGCCGATATCTTTTGGTATCCACTAAACCCCATGATACCGGCGGCGGATCTACGACGCTTGAAGTAATCGGAGGCGGCCTCACAATCGGTGACAATCTTCACAAACAAACTACGGCGCATTCGGTACCTTCTGCGGAAGAGGCGAGGAGGGTATGTAGGTACCTCGTCGAAGTAGTCTTGCATCAAATGCTCGTGTCCGAGAGCGCGGTTCCGGTAGATGGTGACTCGCCCCATCTTCGACCCTCTCCTCTGATCCATCAGCTTCGCGCGGTCTTCAAACACTTGCACGTCGACGAGGAGGCTCATCATCTCGACGTCGTCGTCTTGCAACAACTCGTCAATGTCCGAATCGTCGGATGACGACCAACCCGACGAATCAGACAACGAGTCCATGTCGTCGGTGTTCATCTCCATCTACACAATAGTTAAAAAATGTGAGTGCCAATGAATCAACAATTAAAAACTGAATCAACAATTAAAAACTGAACAAATTTAAAAATGCTCACCGTCGGGGTCGTCGGTCGGCCGGGAGCGGTGCGGGGAAGGAGGCGGCCGGGGAAGGAGGCGGCGGCGTTGGCGGCCGGGGTAGGAGGCAGCGCGGGCGGCCGGGGCGGGGGTCGGAGGCGGCGTGGCCGGGGAAGGAGCCGCCGGGATCCGCGCTGGGAGGCTCGGGGAGGACGCGGCTCGGGACGACGCGGCTCGGGGAGGCGGCGTGGCGTGGGCCGCGTGGAGGAGGCGCGGCGGCCGGGGCCGGGGAAGACCGCAGCGTGCGGGGGGCGGGCAGCGGCGGCGGATCCGCGCGTCAAGGAGGAGGCGCGGGCGACGGGGCCGGGGAAGGACGCGGTCTTGGGCGGCCGTGGCCCGGGGCGCGCCGGCGGGACGCAGGGACGGCGGGGACGGCGGCGGGCGGCGGGCGCGGGCCGGATCCGCGCGGGGGCGGCGGCGGCGCGGAGGTTGGGGAGGATGAAAATTCCTCCCGTGCGTCGTTGCCTTCGAGTGCAGGTCGGCAGCGAATTTGCTCCCCATCCCTCACTTCTACGGGTTGGTAGGGTGTTCTCAGGTTGGGCCTCTAAAAAAATTTGAGTGTTTGAGGGTTAAAGGGGTCTAGTCTACGCGTTTTTTTCCGTCCAAACTGTAAAAAAGCAGTTATTTTTAGAGATTTGGGGGTTTAGGGGTACTACTAGACATGCTCTTATCTCCCTCGGACTCCGCTCTAGCTTCTCCACTGATGCGCTCCTCCGCCATCATCCACGGCAGCCTCCGACATGATGCAACACCATTATCCAGGATGCGCTCAGCCGCACCTCCTTAACGCTTCTACGGCGAGCGCCTAGTCGTCCGTACTATTCCCTGTTACGTTTCAAAGTTCTTGAAAAGAGCAAATTGTTTGTTGCCTAAGAATGCATGTAAATTGTCTTTATTGACTCTAACGTAACTAAACCACATAGCAATCCCTCGAAAACATCCCAATCGCATCGGCATTTTGAGCAACATGGCCATCCCAATCACGTCGACGTTGTTGGGCTGGTGTGGTGTTCTTCACTGCTCTTCAACAGAGTTGTTGGTAAAACGTACACGTCCTCAGAAGACGCGATTGACAGGACTATGTTTTATAATGGCAACACTTGAACGAGCTAGATATACGTAAATGAAAAATCCACGAGCTATCTACCACCATTCCTAGCCACACAACTTGTGCGCAACCTTAGGTTGTAAAGTAACTTGCAATAATACTTCTATATAGAGGAAGTGATTAAGATTTTTTTTTTTGAGAAACACAGTACAACGCAGACGCTCATATATACGCGCATACACTCACCACTATGAACGTACACACGCACACCCTACCCCTATGAGCACCTCCGAGAGACTGAGCCGGCGGTTGGGTCTTGAGATTGACGAAGTCACCACAGGCGCCTCGCTGTCGACAGGAACGTCGCCTCCCACTGAAGAATATTCCGCCTAAATGAGAAACACTAGCGTCAAACCTGGGGTTTGAACTCTGATTGTCGTCGTATCGACATCTGAGATAGGAGACGGGGGTCCTCTAGCCGAGGATTGATCGAGGGGAAGAAGGTGGACGTCGTCGAGGTTGGGATTGAACAAGCCGGATTACCCAGCTTCGGATCTCGCAGCGGTGGCGAGCTCCTACGTGCTGCTATAACTCACTATAATGGCAATAGCCTTGATCGGGTTACAATGAGTATGAGAGTATGTTTGACGTGCCCTATAGGCTTCCCGAGGTCCGGCTTATATAGGCGGCCGGACCTAGGGTTACAAGGAGATTGCGTATCCGGCAAGTATACAGAGTCCTAAATCTAACCGGCAAGTCTACCGCCTTCCGTCTTGGGTTGGTGGCCTTCTGGGCTTCGGTCTTGGGCCTCCTCCTTGCCGGCATCCGCCTTCCTTAGTCGTCGGCTATCTGGGCCGCCCGGTAGGCAAAGCCTTCACCACCACTGCGGGCCACCCGGGACTAGCCGGATTTAGCCATGTTAGTGATACCCCTATGTGGTATTACCCCAACATTAACCCCCAGAAGGGATTAAGTTCTTCAACTGCCGCCTTCTTTACTTGACGTCCGTCTTGATTGTTATCTTGGCCACTGAAGAGCTTGATTCGTTCTGAAGTTGAAGTAGGCGGCGTTCCGCGTATAGTAGTCGGAACATCGCCGTCAACATGGGAAAGACGGCCTGACCTCCTGTCAGGAATCTTCCACGTGTTGTCTTGTTGATGGGACTGGTCAAGTCAAGGGTGATGTCACTGGGTCCACGACAGTTTGAAACCAGTGCGTGCGCTATGATGACCATCCCACGTCTCGCGAAAATCGAGGCGCCGGCGCCGCTCGTCGTTACAACCATGCCGGATGGCGGACACGTGTCCAGAATCGTGGCAGATCCACTACCCGCGCTAATCTCGGAGCAGCGGGGGGATAAATGCCACGTTTCCATCGACGAGCGAGAGCACCGAGCCATTCCTCTCCTCTGCACCACCGCTCCTCTCACCTCCGGCGCACAGTTCACTCCGGCGAACTTTCACCCCGTCACCTCGCCTCCAGATGGCCAACTCCGGCGACCAGGGCGGTGCAGCGGCGGCGGACGCTCTTCTTTCCGCCGCGGGATCTGGATCCGTCCCGGCGGCGGCGGTACTCAACGCCATCCCCCTCTCTTCCATGCCTCCCCCTTTGGAGGCGGGCGGCGCTGCACCTTCTTCTTCAACTGCGGCGGCACCCTCCACCACTGCCTCTCCATCCTTTCCTATGCCTTCCCTGAGGACGGCGGCGACCGAGGCCGCGGCCGAGCTAGATGACACCAGCGACGAGCTTGCCGCGGAGGAAGAAGAAGTGGCGGATCTGGGATCCCGCTACTGGCTTCCGTCTTGCATGACGGAGGCATACGTGAAGGAGCTGTCTGAAGGCGGCTTCCTCCCCTCCAAGGCGGACTGCACTTGGCGGATTCCAGGCGACGAAGTCGTCCCTGAGCCAAGAGACGGAGAGAGGGTCGTGCCGGCGTCGCATCTTCTCCGTGGTATGGGCCTGCCACCTTCCGCCTTTTTCTCTGCTGTACATAGTCAATATGGGCTGCAGCCGCACAACATAGCGCCCAATAGTATCTTAGTACTAGCCGGCTTCCAGGCCTTATGCGAAGGCTACTTAGGCATAGCTCCCACCGTAGAGCTCTTTAAGTATTGCTTTCTGTGCCGCCGGCAAACTATTGCCGACGGCCAGCTGGCAACGTGCGGCAGCGTTACCTTCAACTGCCGCCAAGGTAGCTGGTATCCCAAGATCCCGTACATAGAGTCGGTGAAGCATTGGACCAGCACCTTCTTTTACTGTAGGGACATCCCGGCACCCGGTCAGACGGTGGGGATTCCTCCCTTTGTAAACGGTCCGCCAACGTATGCCGACCATTGGACGGAGAAGGCGGCGACCAACTTGCGGAGGAACAACGCCGTGCTTATAGGCGGATTGAGTTCCTCACGAAGACCATGGAGCCGCCATGCCTTGATGGTGTCGACACCGTCGTGTGTTGGCTGTCAAGAAAAATCATGCCGCTTCGCCATCGTCCCCTCAAGATGTGCGAGTACTAGGCGGATGCATCCGACAACAGCACACTTGACGAAGATGTGCTGCTGTACCGGCTGAGGGCTCTCGTCCAGCCCACCAAGGTAAAGGCGGTCGAGGGCGTCCCCATGTTCACTCACAACAACCCACCTCCAGAGGTAAGCCGGCAATATTATGTCTTATCCTCCGGCCGCCTTTATTCCATCGTATTAATGGAACCTTATTGCTACAGCTGATGAACCTGGAGGAAGCTGACATGGCGCCGAACTGGTACGAGCCGGAAACCGGCAAGTCTAAGAAGCGCAAGACCTCCGCCGCCTCCACCAGAGATCTGGAGAAGAAGAGGAAGGCGGCCATGGCCGTCGCCACTGACGATAAAGAACTTAGGGACAGGGTCCCACACAAGCGGTAATTTGAACTCTTGAAGCCACTTTTGCACACACTTAACTGTTTTCATAACCTCTTTTTGTTTTCAATGCAGAGTAAGGCTCCCCTGCCGAAGCTGCGCCTGAACCTAAAGGCGGCAGCTGGTAGAGGCAAACCACCTCGCTCTTCCCCCGCCATTGCCCCGGGCACCCCGGTGATACTTTGCCCGGGCACGTACGCGGAGGGCCAAACAGGGCCCTCCTACGCAGTGAAGGCTGCCGACAGGGTGTCAGGCAAGAAACCTGCTGGCACCCCTCCTCTATCAACGGTTGAAGCTCCGGCTAATGATGCCGCCGGCTTTATTGCCACGAAGCTAGAGGAGGCGGAGAAGAAGAATGCCGGCACTTCCGGATTAGTCCCCCCGGCTGGGCGGGTAAAGGACATTCGCCAAACGCTGCAAGACATGCGCCAAGGCTGCCGCGGCTGGTTCACGGATCTGCATGAGCAAATCGAGGTAAGCCAGCCCCATAGTCATAGCCCCTGAGTGCTTTGTCGGCTAAAAAAAACTTTTTAGTCGGCCAAGTGCTTATTTTAACTAGGCTGAGCTGAACTTATAACTTTTCTGCCCTCCTTCTTGCAGGCTACTCTTGCTTCCAACCTGGAGCTTTTCCGTGCCCAGGAGACTAAGAAGCAAGAGTGCCGCGAACTGAGGCAAGAGCTGGAGCTAAAAAACGGCCAACTTGCGAGTTTGGAAGAAGCTCGCAAAAAGGATGAAGGTGACAAAACTTCTGCCTTCATTTTTCTGTCTTTCGCCTTTTTGTGTTGTTTGCCGACAAATGCTTAGTCGGTCTTTCCTTTGTAGAACTGTTAAACACTGCACAGGATGTCCTTCGGAATTCGACTGACATGCAGGCCCTAATGAACGAAGCTGCAGATCTTGCCGCCGAGCTGATGAAGCTGAAGGCGGAGCATACCAAGGAGCTGGAGGCGAAGGACTTGGCGCATGCCACGGCAATGAGCAAGCTGACGGAGCAGCTCAAAAACCTGGGCGACAATCTTGCCTTAGTTACCCAGAACTCCAAGGAGCAGCAAGATCGCCATGCCGCGGCCGCCCGGCAAGCTGAGGAACAACTTGCTGCCTATCTGGAGGAGTCTGCAGCCGTCACCGAGCATATCCTTGGTAATACATCTGCTTCTTTTGTTATATAGTTGTTAGGCACTTTTAGCCCCATGCTGGTGCTAACATTTGTCTACAAAATTTCCAGTGCCGGCAGGTTTTGATGATCAATCCGACACGTCGCCACGCCCCTCACGCCTTCGTCAAATTGGCGCACTTATCGGGCGTGCCGTCAAGGCTGGTCAGGCGCTGGCTACCAAGTTGTTCCTGGCACGGACAGCGACCCAGTCGACCTCGAGTCCATGCCGGTGCTGCTGGAGAAGGTTGGCCAGGAGTATGAGCGCAATATGCGTTCCTGTGCCCGTGGCGGCGCCAAGAAAGCGCTGGCCCTGACCAAAGCTTGGTATCCGGATGCTGACATCCAACAGCTGACCGAGTTCATGCCCACGGAGGACGAAGACGGCCAAGCTATCGACCAAGCTCAAGTCCAGGCTGCCGTCAAAGGATACGCCACCCGTGTCGCCAACATGGTTGACATCGGCAAGTTCTACAAGGAGCACCCTGATCCGCATCTGGCTGACGGGCCAAGCACTTTGGCGGAATCAGCGGCGGCCCCAGGCTTGGCGGGCGAGACTTTGGCGGAAGAGGGCCAAACTCGAGATGGCGGAGCCAGCCCCAAGATTGCCAGCCCCACCCCAAGGATCTCGCGACATCTTCCTCCTAGGCGACAGCTCCTTAGGCTTTTTCTCCTGCAGAGCAAATTGACAAACGACTGCGTTAAGCTATAACGCTAAAAAACTTGTTTTATGTCGGTTATAATTTATTTTGTTGGGCCAACTTTTATGCTACACTTGGCGGTAGGCTTATTTAAGTGGCCCGCCTTTAACTAGTAATTGTGCCCGTGCGTTTGACTTTTCATATGTTGGCGGTACCTCATCACAGATACTTAAGCTGTGCCAACCAGGTGCAATACCAATTACTTTAGACACAGAGACGAAAGCCGACATTTTGGTGCCAACTACATACTACTCGGCGACCCGCACACAGACAAACAAATAATCAAGTTTTAGGCGGTGCAAAAATTTGTTTGCGTTAGGTTTTTGCCGACAGGCGGCGCATGTCAAAAACGTTGGAACCACTGGCACGAGGCGAAAAAACTTGGGTAACAATTTGACATAGGAATAACATGACAACAAGAAAAGACAAAAGATGGCAATTTCTCAAGACAGAATGAGCAAACCACAGACTTTTATTTCATGATCATATTGTACTTATTACAATGGATAATTCTAAGTGTAAAAAGGACGTAGCTGCTCAATGTTCCATGGACGCTTGGTTTCGTCATACTTGTCGGAGACTCCTCGCTTGCGTTTTCGTCCCCACTTCTTCTTGTAAGCGTCACGTATGTCCATGAGGTAGTAAGATCCATTGAGCAATGCCTTGCTGACCACAAAAGGCCCTTCCCATGGCGGGGATAATTTATGCAAGCCCTTCCTGTCTTGGATTAGGCGGAGGACCAGGTCACCTACCCTAAAACTTCGTTTCCTCACCCTGCGGCTATGATAGCGGCGCAGGTTTTGCTGATAGATGGCGGATCTCGCCAAGGCAACGTCGCGCTCTTCATCAAGTAGGCCTAGGGCGTCCTGTCTTGCATCTTCTGCGTCTTCTTCGACGTAGGCTTGGATCCTGGGGAATCGAACATCATGTCGGATGGCAGTACAGCTTCTGCATCATAGACTAAGAAGAAAGGGGTAAGCTTAGTTGATCTGTTTGGAGTTGTTCGCAAGCTCCAATGGATAGATTGCAACTCGTCGACCCAAGCCCCAGCTGACCTGTGCAAAGGTACTTCGAGACGAGGTTTTAGCCCCTGTAGGACCAAACCATTTGTACGCTCTACTTGACCGTTTGCCTGCGGGTGCGCAACTGAAGCTAGATCTAAACGAATGCCATGTTGGTGGCAGTACTCCTCGACTTCGCCTTGCGAGAGGTTCGTGCCGTTGTCGGTGATAATGCTATGAGGCACTCCGAACCGAGAGATTATTCCCCAAAGGAAATTGGCGGCAGTGGCGCCGTCAAGCTTTTGATAGGTTTAGCTTCAACCCATTTGGTGAACTTGTCTACGGCCACAAGCAAGTGTGTGTAACCGCCAGGTGCTGTCTTGAATGGGCCGACCATATCCAAGCCCCAGACCGCGAACGGCCAGGTGATGGGTATCGTTCTGAGCTCTTGAGCCGGCATGCGTGGTTGTCGAGCATACAGTTGGCAGCCCTTGCATGTCCTCACGATTGCCTCCGCGTCTTCCTTTGCCGTCAACCAGTAAAATCCTTGACGGAAAGCCTTGGCGACAAGGGATCATGATGATGCATGGTTCCCGCAGCCTCCGGAGTGAATGTCATCCAGTAGTTCTCTGCCTTCGTCAGGCGAGATGCAACGTTGGTATATTCCAGAGGTGCTGCGATTGTATAACTCACCATTGATTATAGTGAATGCCTTGGCTCTTCTGATTATCTGCCTTCTCAGTACTTCATCATCCGGCAACTCCTGATTTGCCAGGAAGTCCAAGTATGTCGTCGTCCAATCCAGTTTGACCAGGTAGACGGCGTAACTGGCTTCTCCGACAGGTTCTGCTGATTCTGGGTTGAGGATGTCGGCTCCTTTGATGGACGGCTTGTAGAGGTGTTCCAGGAAAACGTCTCTTGGCACTTTCTTGCGCTCAGATCCGAGCCTAGCCAGTGTGTCGGCCGCCTCGTTTTGAGCTCTCGGGACATGGCGGACCTCGTACCTAGGAATCACTTGGCGAATTCATTCACGGCAGCACGGTAAGCCGCCATTGTGGCGCTTTTGGTGTCCCATGTGCCGCGTATTTGCTGTGCAACTAGGTCCGAGTCTCCGTAGCAGAGGATTCTTTGGACTCCGATCTCCTTGGCGATGTGTAACCCGTGGAGGAGCGCTTCGTATTCGGCAACATTGTTGGTTGCTTTAAAATGAATTTGGAGCACATAGCTCATCTTGTCTCCTTTCGGGTTTCTCAACACGATGCCAGCCCCAGACCCCTTAAGCATCTTTGATCCGTCAAAGTGCATGATCCAGTATCCTGACTCGGGGAGGGGTACTTCGTCGGCTCCTTCATTCCAATCTGCCACGAAGTCAGCCAAAGCCTGAGATTTAACGGCATTCCTGGGCTTGTATGCGATGTCGAAGGCGGCGAGCTCGATGCCCCATTTGGCGACTCGGCCTGTGGCATCTGCATTGTTGATTATATCTCCCTAGGGTGCCTTGCTCACCATAGTTATTGAGTGCTCCTGGAAGTAATGCCTCAGCTTCCTGGCGGCGAAAAATACGCCGTAGACCAGTTTCTGGTAATGGGGGTAACGTTGCTTGGATGGAGAAAAAACTTCGCTGATGAAGTAGACGGGGCGCTGTTCTGAGACATCTACGCCAACCGGCTTTCGATCCACCGCCAAGACTACGCTGATAACCAAGTTGGTTGCCGAAATATACAGCAACATTGGTTCTTCTGGCTGGGGTGCAGCCAGGATCGGGGCAGACGTTAATGCATCCTTGATTTGCTGTAAGGCGGCATCTGCTTCATCTGTCCACTCAAAGTTGTCGGATTTCTTCAGTAGCCGGTAGAGAGGCAGTGCCTTTTCTCCTAGGTGGCTAATGAAACGACTGACGGCTGCAGCTGAGCCAGCTAGGCGCTGCACGTCCTTCAGACAACGTGGTCTGGTTATATTGAGAATAGCTCTGATTTTCTCTGGGTTGACCTCAATTCCTCGTTCGGAAACGATAAAGCCGAGCAGCTTGCCGGCAGGAACTCTAAAAACGCACTTCTTTGGATTGAGTTTCATTCTATATACCCGAAGATTATCAAAGGTTTCTCGCAAGTCATCGAGCAGGTCCGCCTTTTTCTGAGACATGACGGCAATGTCGTCAATATAGACGTGAACATTGCGGCCAATTTGCTCGTTTAGGAATCGCTGCATGCATCACTGGTACGTTGTGCCGGCGTTTTTTAGGCCAAAGGGCATTGTAACGTAGCAGAAGGTTCCGTAAGGGGTAGTGAATGACGTCTTTAGCTGGTCCGACTTTCGCATTTTGATTTGGTGGTACCCAGAGTATGCGTCCAAAAAGCAAAGTAGCTCAGAGCCGGACGTGGAGTCTACGACCTGATCTATACGTGGTAAAGCAAAGTGGTCTTTTGGACAACACTTGTTCAAACCGGTGTAGTCGATGCAAAGCCTTAGATCTTTATTGGGTTTCGGAACCATTACAGGGTTTGCCAACCAGTCTGTATGCAACACTTCCCTAACGAATTTAGCCTCCCGCAGCTTGAGAAGCTCCTTGCCTATAGCCCGCCTTTTCTTCTCTCCCTGCCGCCTTATACTTTGTTTCACCGGCTTGGATCCTTCAAATACATTGAGAGAGTGCTCGGCAAGTTCCCTGGGAACGCCTGGCATGTCAGCGGATGACCATGCAAAGACGTCCCCGTTCTCACGGAGGAACCTGACGAGCGCGCTTTCCTATGCGTCATCTAAGGCGGCCCCAATGGTGACTTGCTTGGAGCTGTCACCTGGCACCAGGTCTATCTTCTTGGTCTCCTCAGATGCTTTGAAGGAGGTCTTGCTTTCAGCGGTTCTCAGGGGGTCCGGCAACTGCGATGCGTCTATTTCCTTTTTCATCATCTCTAGTTCCTCTGCATGGAGGACAGCCTTGGCGAAGGCGGCGTTGCCACGCTCGCACTGCTTTGCTTTTTCGAAGTCGCCATTGACGGTGATTCTGCCGTTGGGTCCAGGCATCTTCAGCTTGCTGTAGATGTAACATGGCCTGGCCATGAACTTGGCGAAAACCGGCCGTCCAAATATGCAATGGTATGCGCTCTTGAAGGGGACTACCTCGAAACGGAGAAACTCAGAACGGTAATTCTCCTCTGTTCCAAAGGTAACCTCCAATTTTATGCTTCCCATGGACTTTGCCTGCTTGCCGGGAACGATGCCATGAAACTTGACCTTGCTGTAGTCAAGCTGGTCTTCCGTCAAGTTCATGCGCTTCAGGGTGTCCTCGTACAGGATGTTGAGACTGCTGCCGCCATCCATCAGAACCTTTGTGAGCCTGTAGTTGTCGACAATTGGGTCGACGACGAGAGCATACTTGCCGGGACTAGGAACACGGTCCGGGTGGTCTTCCCTATCCCAGGTGATGGGCATCTCGGACCAGTTCAAGTATTGCGGGATGTCGGGCATTGTGGCATTAAGCTCCCGAAGTTCAGCCTTCTCTTCTTTTGCCGACGGAGTTCCCAAGAAGCAGACCAACTGGCCGTGCACCTTTGGGTATTTCTTCTCCTTCCTTGGCGGCTTGGGCTGCTCGTCCTTCGACATAGACATGGCGTCCTCGTCATCTTCCTTCCTTGCCTTTTCAGCTTTTTTCATCTTTTTCGGCTTCCAGCCAACATCAGGGTCCTTCTTGACATCATCCATGAATCTGCACTCCGCGAGCGTGTGATTAACTTTGCCTTGTCTGGCATGGATGGGGCAAGGCATTGATTTCGCCTGCTTGTATGTCAGGCGCTGCTTGCTAGGTCCAGCATCGTCACCTTTTCCCTTCCATTTACGGTTGTTGCCTTTGCCTTTGAGGGCGACAGCAACTTCGCCAGACGTGCCGGCTTTGTCATCCTGGGGGGTCTTTCGCTTATTGTTGCCTCGCCTGCCTGGCGCCAAGTCGTGGACGCCCTCTGGATCACGCGCATCATCATCTGCTTGTGCATACGTGGAAGCGACCTCAAGCATAACCCCAAGGTTTTTAACTTGCATGCACACGAGCTTGTGTCGGAGGCTTGAGCCTTTTAACAAACCCGTGGTGAAGGCGTGGATAGCTTGGTTGTCATCTACATTCTCACAACTTGCCTTTGTCTGAATCCACCTTGCCAGGAAGGCTGTTGCCGACTCATCTCGGCCCTGGACACATCGGGTCAGGTCCGTGTAAGTTTTTGGCCGATTGTACGTGCCTTGGAAGTGCTGGGTGAAGACCCGCTCCATGTCACGCCAACAGTGTACGGATTTTTCCGGCAAGTTTTCGATCCAGCTTCTGGCAGTTCCTTCTGGCATCAGGGGGAGAAATCGCGCAGCGACTAAACCGTCACCGCCGGCAATCTGGACTGCCAGCGCGTAGTCTGATAGCCACGAGTTTGGTTTGTCCCCACCGTTGTACCTTGGGTAACTTTTCGACACGGATGTCATGTCCCTTGGCACTAGTACGTTGCGGATGGCTGGACCAAAACACTCAGGGCCAATATATGACTGCTCCTTTCCCGCCCTGATGTCGTTGAGCCGGTGCCGTGCGTCTTCTGGCTCGAGCTGCCTGTTGTTTCTGTCAACATGGGGCTCGTCCTGCGCTGCCCGCTCCCTTCCGAGCCTGGGCTCGTTGTTCTGAGCACTGCGTCCGCCTTCGTGCCTAGGCGGGGAACGCGTGCACTCTCTGCTGCGTCTTGGCGGTGGTGGGTCATTGTTGCGGCTGCCGCCACCTCTTGGCTGCTGGTTGTTTCCCCGGCTACCGCCTTCGTTGTGCCTTGCCGGAGGAGGCACTTCGTGTTTTCGGTTGCCGTTGTGGGATGCCTCGTCACGCTACCTTCTGGGAGGCGATGCTTTGCGGGGCTCCTTGTCTTTGCCCTTTCCCTTCCCATGGCTGCTGGAGCCAGATGGATCTTCGGGCTGACCTTCGGCAGTCGCCTTGCAGGCGTTGGACTTCGACTCCAGCCTTCCTCCAAGCACGTCCGCGTATTCCGCGCGGGAATCGGCACGCGCCTGCTGTTCCAAGGCCTTCTCCATGAGGACTGAGGTGTAGTAAAGCTTCTCATCTTTTGTGTAATCATCACCCGTTAGGATGTCGAGTGCAGCCGCGTTGTTCAGCACAGGCGTCGCGAAAATTGGAGCGCCGTCCTTGTTTCGACGCTGCGGTGCTGTACCCCACTCAAAGCCAAGCTTCTGAGCAGGTGACTTGTAATCGGCAGGAGGCAGATCCTCCTTTTTCTTGCTTTTCTTGGTTACCCGGGAGCTTTCTTGGCGGCCGGGGTTATGGTGAAGAGGTTCCTGGCAGCGGTCACCTTGTCATGTTCCGCCCTTGCTTCCTTGATCAGATCCTGGACCTCGCCTTGCTTTTCCTGGAGGACGCGGGTTTGCTTCACGATGGAAGTGCGAAGCCGCTCTAGGTATGCCGGATCTGCGCTTGCGTTGACAGGCGTGGTCAGGATTTCTTCGAGAGGCGGATCGTCTTTGCCGCTGTGACCGCCCTTCTCCAGGTTGGTCTTCTTCTTGGGAGCTGGCGGGGGCTCCAGGCTGGCTTTGTCTGCTGCGGTCATGCCGGCATCAGCGGCTTCCGCGTCTTTTGCCGGATCCGAGACAGCCACATCTGCCACGAAAGCCTGCTGCATGGTTGACGCTGAGCTGGCCGCCACCTCTGAAGGTGAAGGATTAGCTGGCGTGAAACACTTCTTGACTTGTGTCTCGAACATGCTGGCAGAATCTTCTTCGAAATCTGAATCTACGTTGTCGTGAACAGTATATCTTGTCGTCGTATCGGCATCTTGGATAGGAGAAGGTGTCCTGCTAGCCGAGGGTGAACGTAGGGCAAGAAGGTGGACGTCGTCGAGGTCGGGATTGTACACGGCGGTTTACCCAGCTTCAGGCACCACGGCGGTGGCGGTGCCCTACGTGCTGCTATAACTCACTATAAGGCAATATCGCCGTGAACAGGTTACAATGAGTTGGATGTATGAAAGTATTCGTTGGATCGTGCCCTAAAGGCGTCCCAGGTCCAGCTTATATAGGCGGCTGGACCTAGGGTTACAAGGTATTACGTATCCAGCAAGTATACGGAGTCCTAAACCTAGCCGGCAAGTATGCCGCCTTCCTCTTGGTCTGGTGGCTTCGTGGGCTTCAGTCTTGGGCCTCCTCCTTGCCGGCATCCGCCTTCCTTGGTCGTCAGCTATCTGGGCCGCCCGGCAGGCAAAGCCTTCACCACCACTGCGGGCCACCCTGGACTAGCCGGATTGATCCATGCTGGTGATACCCCTAGTAGGTATATCCCCAACATTAGCCCCTGGAAGGGTTCGAGTTCTTCAGGCGCCGTCTTCTTCTTGTCGGCAACGTCCGTCTTGTCTTGTAAGCGTCTGAAGAGCTTGAAGCATTCCAAAGTTGAAAGTAAGCGGCTGTCCGCCTAAAGTAGTCGGACGATTTGCCGCCATCATGGGAAAGACGGCCTGACCATTGTCAGGAATCTTCCCGGCACCAGTCTTGTCAATTGACTGGTCTGTCAAATGTTGACGGATGACGTCATGCAGTCCACGACAGTTTGGACTTGGGCATGTGTCATGATGTTTCTCCACTACGCACAGAATCGGAGCGAGGCCGCAGACACCGTTGCCACGACGTGCAAATCGTGGGCACGTGGCGGAAATCTCGCGTCCCCCCAATCTCGGGCACGATCTTGGCGCTGGGGATAAATACCCCAAAGGGCACGCCGATGCTCTTCTTCCTCATTCGCACCCACCGTGGCCTCCTCACCTTCCCGAGCTCCTCTCCTCCCCGTACTCAACTCCGGCGAGCACGAGCAGAGCATTCTCCCCCAAATGGCGAGCACTCAGCAAGATGCGGCGGCGACGGCGGCGCTGGCTGCGGCCTCGCGACCCCCCTGGATCTGGATCTGCCCAGCGGCGGCGGCGGTGCCCGTGGGCGCACCGATGACCTCTCCCGTTGCCACCGTGGCTGCGGGCGAGGTTTCTACTTCTTCCCCAGCTCCGGCGGCGCCTGCAACCGCTCCGACCTTTCCCCTCCCATCCCTGCGGCGACCAGCTCTGAGGCTGCGGCGGAATCTGCCGCCGACGATGATGACGACGCCGAGGAAGAGGAAGAGACTGGAGACCTTGGCTCCAGGTACTGGCTGCCGTCAGTTATGACGTCAGCCTATCTGAAGGAGCTGGAGGAAGGCGGATACATTCCGCCAAAGACGGAATGCTCCTGGAGGGTTCCAGGCGACGAGGCGGTGCCTGACCCACAAGACGGCGAGCGCGTCATGTTGGCGTCGCACAGCCTTCGCGGTATGTCTCTGCCGCTTTCCGCCTTCTTCTTGGCGGTACTTAGTTTTTATGGGCTGCAGCCGCACAACATAGCGCCCAATAGTATTCTAGTGCTAGCCGGCTTCCAGGCTTTGTGCGAAGGGTACTTAGGCATAGCTGCGTCCATAGAGCTATTCAAGTACTGCTTCTGTGCCGCCGGCAAACCATACCAGGCGGCCACCTAGCAACCTGCGGTAGTGTCACGTTCAACTGCCGCCAACCCGACTGGTACCCAAAGATACCATACATCGAGTCGGTGAAGCACTGGACCAGCACTTTCTTCTACTGCAAGGACATCCCGACACCTGGCAGCACACAGGGATGCCTGTCTTGTCAACGGTCCGCCAACCCACAAGGCCTGTTGGACGGCAAAGGTGCCGCTCAGCAGCTTGTCGGCGAACTTCGAATTGCCGTCAGGCGGATCGAGTTCTTGACGAAGACGATGTTGGCTCCAACTTGACGGAGTTGACACCGTCATCTGCTGGGTGTCGAGGAAGATAATGCCACTCCGCCATCGCCCACTGAAGATGTGCGAGTACAAGGCGGATGACGCCGGCAACAGCACCCTTGATCAGGATGCCTTAGAATACCGGCTCAGAGAGCTTATCAAGCCTCTGTCGGTGAAGGCGGCTGAAGGCGTCGCCATGTTCACCCATGACAACCCAGCCCCAGCGGTAAGTCAAAGCTACTTTGTTATTTCACTAACATCCTTGCCCACTAGGTACTGGATTAATATTGTCTTGTTTCCTTTTCAGCTGCAAACCTTGGGGGAGGAAGAGTTGGCTCCAAACTGGTACGACACCGGTGCCAGCAAATCGAAGAAGCGCAAGCTGAGCTCCTCCACCAAGGATTTGGAGAAGAGGAAGAAGGCGGCCACCTCTGTCGATGCAGAGGATGAGACCGTGGGGAATGTCCCCTTCAAGCGGTAGCAAACTTTGCTTTCCCTGACTTAGCTATTTTGATAAGTTTGTGCTGACAAACTTGCATTTTCTGCTTACAGGGCAAGCCTGCCATGCCCAAGCTCCGCTCCAACTTGAAGATTGCTGCCGGCAGGGGCAAGCCACCACGCTCTTCTCCAGCCGCTGCGCCGACAACGCCCACAGTTGGCGTTCCCGTGGTTGTATGCCAGGGAACGTACACAGCTGCTGGTACCGCAGAGGCGGCTACGGAGAAGATGGCGGGCAAGAAATCAGTTGCCGGCCCACTTTTTCCAAGACGGCTGAAGCTTCGGCTAGTGATGCCGCTCGATTTATTGCCATGAAGCAGGAGATGGATGACCAGATGGCGGCCGAACAAGGCGGATCGTCCTCCCATCCTGGCTCAATCTGGCAAAGGGTTGCAAGACCCCCGGCAAACACTGAAGACCATGCGTGACGGTACCCGCAACTGGTACGCGCACATGGACGAACTCCACGAGACCCTGCACGGACAACTTGAGGTAAAATAGCCTATGGTCCCAGCCCCCGAGCACTTTGGCGGCTGAAAAATTTAGCCGGCAAAGTGGTCTCGTTGACTAAATAGTGCTAACCATAATGTTGTTTTCGTGCATGCAGGCCGTTCTTGCTTCCAATCTTGAGCTATTTCGTGCTCAAGAGAAGAAAAACAAGGAATGCCAGCAACTGCAGCAGGACGTGGAGTTGAAGAACGCCCAAATTGCGAGCTTGGAAGAAGCTCGCAAGAAGGATGAAGGTGACAAAGCTTTCTTTGCCTTCTTTTCGTCCGACTTCTTTTCCTTTTCCGACAAGTATTTTAGTCGTCTTTCTTTTTATTTGTAGAATTACTAAACACTGCGCAAGATATTCTCAAGAACTCCACTGACATGCAAGCTTTGATGAACGAAGCTGCAGATCTTGCCGGGCTGGTGACCAAGCTGAAGGCGGATCACGCCAAGGAGCTGGATGAGCGTGCGTTGGCCCATGCTGCCGAAGTTAGCAAGTTGACTGGACAACTTGAGGCCATGAGCAACAACCTTGACCAGGTGAACAAGAACGCCAAGGAGCAGCAGGACCAACTGTCAAGGCGGTCCAGCTAGCTCAAGAAACGCTTGAGAACCATCTGGATGAGGTCAACGCCATCCACGACCATGTCTTGGGTATGTCTCAATCCTTCATCTTTGTCACCTTGCTCTTGAAACTTGAAGCTGCAGTGTGTAACTTTGTGTTTGTGCAGTGCCGGCTAGCTTGGGAGATGACCTGGCTACAACGCCGCGCCTTGCCCGAATCTTGAAAGTTGGCGAAATCGTCAACCAGATTGTCGGCGCAGGCAAAGCATTTGCCGCCAAGTTCTACCCTGGGGAGACGGCGATCCCGTCATCTTCGATGCTCTGCCGGACCTGCTGGAGAAGGCGGCAGCCGAACACGACAGCACGCTACGCTCAGCAGCACGAGGCGGCGCCAAGTTGGCATTGGCAATGACGGCGGCGTGGTACCCGGAGGCTGATATTCATCAAGTCACCGAGTACTTCCCCACCGAAGACGAAAACAACCAAGCCATCGTGATGCAGGACGTGCTGCGGTCTGTTCGCGGCTATGCGACCCGGGTTGCCAACATGGTTGACATCCGCAAGTTCTACAAGGAACACCCGGACCCGCATGTTGCCGTAGCCGATCCCTCCTTGGCGGATCCTGAAGCTGCCGAGGCGAGAAGGCGAAGCCGGAGCCGACAAGCGCAGCCCCAAGGATGGCGGAGCCAGCCCCAAGAATGCCGGCGTCAGCCCCCAGGATCTCTCCACCAGCTCTACCAAGGCGGCAATCCCTTGACTTCCTCCTGCAAAGGCAGCACAAAACACTGCGTTAATCTGTTAACGCATAAAACTTTATTTTGGGTTGTAAATATTTATGGGCCAACTTTTATGCTACACTTGGCGGTAGGCTTATTTAAGTGGCCCGCCTTAATATGTATCTCGCCTGCATGTTTAGCTTTTTCATATGTTGGCGGAACCTCATCTTAGTTACTTTAGCTGAGCCAACCAGGTGCAATACCAACTAATTTAGACTCAGAGACCAAAGCCAGCATGTTGGTGCCAACGACATACTACTAGGCGACCCACACACAAACAGACAGATAAGCATATTAGGCGGTGCAAAGATTGTTTGCGTTTTTAGCCGGCAGACGGCAAATGTCAAAAAGTTTGAACCTTAGCACGGAGCAAAACTTATTTTGTTTGGTAACTTTTATGACAACAGATATATGATTGCGAGAAAAGACAAAAGATGGCATGATCCCAAAACTGAATGAGCAAACCACAGACTTTTATTTCATAATCATATAGTACTTATTACAATGTGGAAATTGCTAAGTGTAAAAAGGACGTAGCTGCTCAATGTTCCAGGTCGCTTGGTTTCTTCGTACTTGTCGTCAACCTTCCTTTTGCGCTTGCGACCTCGCTTCTTCTTGTATCCGTCTCGTGCGTCGACCAAGTAATAAGAACCATTGAGCAACACCTTACTGACCACAAAAGGTCCTTCCCAAGGCGGGGATAACTTATGCAAGCCCTTCCTATCTTGGATTAGGCGGAGAACCAGGTCACCAACTCTAAAACTTCGTTGCCTCACCCTTCTGCTGTGATAACGCCTCAAACTTTGCTGATAGATGGCGGATCGTGCAAGGGCAACATCTCGTTCTTCATCAAGTAGGTCAAGGCCATCCTGTCTTGCATCTTCTGCGTCTTCCTGGACGTAGGCTTGAATTCTGGGAGAATCGTACATCATGTCGGTTGGCAACACTGCTTCTGCGCCATAGACTAAGAAGAAAGGAGTAAACTTGGTTGATCTGTTTGGAGTTGTGCGTAAACTCCAAAGGACAGACTGCAATTCATCCACCCAAGCCCCAGCCGCTCTGTGCAATGGTACTTCGAGACGTGGTTTGATTCCTTGTAGACTAAACCATTTGTACGCTCTACTTGACCGTTTGCCTGCGGATGCGCTACTGAGGCTAGATCTAGGCGGATACCATGCTTATAACAGTATTCCTCGACTTCGCCTTGCGACAAGTTAGTGCCATTGTCGGTGATGATGCTATGAGGCACCCCGAACCGAGAGATTATTCCCCACAGAAAGTTTGCGGCTGTGGCGCCGTCTAGCTTTTTGATAGGCTTAGCTTCAACCCATTTGGTGAACTTGTCTACAGCCACAAGTAAATGTGTGTAGCCACCAGGCGCCGTTTTAAACGGACCAACCATGTCCAAGCCCCAGACTGCGAAAGGCCATGTGATGGGTATTGTTTTAAGCTCTTGAGCCGGCATGTGTGATTGTCTGGCATAAAGTTGGCAGCCCCTGCATCTTTTAACAATGTCTTCTGCATCTTGCTTGGCTGTCAACCAATAGAAACCTTGTCGGAAGGCTTTTGAAACAAGGGCGCGTGAGGAAGCATGATGTCCACATACGCCGGCATGTATCTCATCCAACAGTTCTCTGCCTTCTTCGGGCGAAATGCAGCGTTGGTAAACACCAGTGGTGCTACGCTTGTACAATTCGCCTTTGATTATTGTAAATGCCTTGGCTCTTCTTATTATTTGCCTTTTCAAAACCTCATCATCCGGTAACTCCTGATTGATCAGGAAGTCCAAATATGGCGTCGTCCAATCCGGCTTTACCAAGTAGACGGCATAGCTAGCATCAACTGGTTCTGCCGATTCTGGGTCAAGGAGGTCTGCTCCTTTATTGACGGCTTGTGTAGGTGTTCCAGGAAAACATCTTTTGGTACCTTTTTGCGTTCAGACCCCATTCTGGCAAGTGTATCTGCCGCCTCATTTTGAGCTCTTGGGATGTGGCGGACCTCGTAGCCTAGAAAACACTTGGCGAATTCGTCAACGGTAGCTCGATATGCCGCCATTGTCTCGCTCTTTGTGTCCCAAGTACCACGTATCTGTTGCGCCACCAAGTCTGAATCTCCGTAGCAGAGGACACGCTGGACGCCAAGTTCCTTGGCAATGTGTAAACCATGAAGGAGAGCTTCGTATTCAGCAACATTATTAGTTGCCTTGAAGTGAATTTGTAACACATAACTAAGCTTGTCTCCTTGAGGGTTTCTTAAAACAATGCCAGCCCCCGAGCCCTGAAGCATTTTTGATCCATCAAAGTGCATGATCCAGTATGCATCTTCAGGGAGAGGTACTTCGTCCATGGCCTCCGTCCAATCAGCTACAAATCTGCTAAGGCTTGAGACTTAATGGCCGTTCTGGGTTTATACATGATGTCGAAGGCGGCAAGTTCAATGCCCCATTTGGCAACGCGGCCTGTTGCATCTGTATTATTGATGATATCCCCCAGAGGTGCCTTGCTCACCACCGTTATTGAATGTTCCTGGAAATAGTGCCTTAACTTCCTGGCGGCGTAGAAAACACCGTAGACCAGCTTCTGGTAATGCGGATAACGCTGTTTTGAGGCGGAAAATACTTCACTGATGAAGTAAACCGGACGTTGTTCCGGCAAGTCTGAATTTTCCGTCTTGCGTTCCACAACCAGTACCACGCTAACAACCAAGTTAGTTGCGCGATGTAGAGCAGCATTGGTTCCTGCGAACGAGGAGCTGCCAAAATTGGAGCAGACGTTAACGCGTCCTTGAGTTGCTGCAAGGCGGCGTCTGCTTCGTCTGTCCACTCGAAGTTGTCGGATTTCTTCAGAAGCCGGTAGAGAGGCAGTGCCTTCTCACCAAGACGGCTAATGAAACGACTGACGGCAGCCGCCGAGCCGGCAAGTCGCTGCACGTCCTTCAGGTCCTTGGGCCTGGATATGTTGAGGATCGCTTTGATTTTTTCTGGATTACTTCTATCCCTCGTTCGGAAACGATAAAGCCAAGCAATTTGCCGGCAGGAACCCCGAAGACGCATTTTTTCGGGTTGAGTTTCATCCTATATACCCGGAGGCTATCAAAGGTTTCTCTCAAATCGTCAAGCAAATCTGCCTTCTTTCTTGACATGACGGCAATGTCGTCAACATAGACGTGAACATTGCGGCCAATTTGCTCGTGAAGGCATCTTTGCATACACCGCTGATACGTTGCGCCGGCATTTTTTAGACCGAAGGGCATCGTGATGTAGCAGAAGGTCCCGTAGGGCGTAGTGAACGCTGTTTTGATTTGGTCGGATTCTCGCATTTTGATTTGGTGGTACCCGGAGTACGCATCCAAAAAGCACAGCAGCTCGGAGCCGGCTGTGGAGTCTATGACCTGATCTATACGAGGCAAAGCAAAGTGGTCCTTAGGACAGCACTTGTTCAAACCGGTATAATCAATGCACATTCTCATTTCCTTATTAGGTTTTGGAACCATTACAGGATTTGCCAACCAATCAGTGTGTACTACCTCCCTAATGAACTTGGCTTCTTGCAACTTGATGATCTCCTTCCCTATTGCTGTCCGCTTCTTCTCACCGTAGCGCCTTATTCCTTGCTTCACTGGTTTGGCTCCTTCGTAGACGTTAAGAGAGTGCTCGGCAAGTTCCCTCGGGACACCTGGCATGTCGGCTGATGACCATGCAAAGATGTCCTGATTCTCACGGAGGAACCTGACGAGCGCGCTTTCCTATTTGTCGTCCAAGCCAGCCCCTATGGTGACTTGCTTGGAGCTGTCACCTGGGACCAGATCCGCCTTCTTTGTGTCTTCGGACGCCTTGAAAGTGTTCTTTTGCTCAGCGGTCTTTACATGCTCCGGCAACTGCGACGTATCGAGCTCTTTTTCAACATGGCTAACTCCTCTGCGTGGAGGACTGCCTCAGCGAAGGCGGCGTTGCCACGCTCGCACTCCTTTGCTTTCTTGAAGTTGCCACTGATGGTAATTGTACCATTGGGTCCCGGCATCTTCAGCTTGCTGTATATGTAACACGGGCGAGCCATGAATTTGGCGAAAGCTGGCCGTCAAAAATGGCGTGGTAGGCACTTTTGAAGGGGACTACTTCGAACCTGAGATACTCCGAGCGGTAGTTTGTCTCAGGCCCAAAAGTAACCTCCAATTGATGCTTCCCATTGACTTGGCTTGCTTTCCCGGAACGATGCCATGAAACTTGACTTTGCTGTAGTCAAGCTGGCTTTCCGACAAGTTCATGCGCTTCAGAGTGTCCGCGTAGATGATGTTGAGGCTGCTGCCGCCATCCATCAACACCTTGGTGAGCCTGAAGTTATCGACAATTGGGTCGACGACAAGGGCGTATTTGCCGGGGTGAGGTACGTGATCTGGATGATCATCTCTATCCCAAGTTATTGGCTCCTCTGACCAGTCTAGATACTGGGGAACGTCTGGTACTGTGGCGTTTAGCTCGCGCATCTCCGCCTTTTCTTCTTTTGCCGAAGGAGTGCCCAGAAGCACACCAATTGGCCATGTACCTTGGGATATTTCCTTTCTTTGCGCATCAGCTTGGGTTCCTCATCCTCGGACATGGACACTGCCCCATCATCGTCTTCCTTCTTTGTCTTCTCAGCCTTTTTGCTCTTTTTTGATTTCCAGCCAACCTCGGGGTCCTTCTTGAAGTCCTCCATGAACCGGCATTCCCCTAATGTGTGGTTAACTTTGCCTAAGGACGCGTGGATTGGGCAGGGCAAGGCTTTGCCTGATCGTATGTCAGGCGCTGCTTGCTGGAGCCGCCATCTTTACCCTTTCCTTTCCACTTGCGGTTGCCGCCTTTGCCTTCGAAGGCGGCGGCGACCTCGTTTGATGGTCCGGCTTTGTCATCCTGGGGAGCCTTGCGTTTGTGACTTGCTCGCCTGTTTGGCGCCATATCATGTGCGCCATCTCCATCGCGTGCATCATCATCCGCCTGTGCGTACATGGCTGCTACTTCGAGCATGACTCCGAGATCCTTGACTTGCATGCGTACGAGCTTATGTCTGAGACTTGAGCCCTTCAGGAGGCCTGTGGTGAAGGCATGGATTGCTTGATTGTCGTCTACGTTCTCGCAGCTTGCCTTTGTTTGAATCCACCTTGCCAAGAAGCTTGTAGCTGTTTCATCTGGCTTTTGCACGCAACGAACCAAATCTGTGTATGTATTGGGTCGCTTGTACGTGCCTTGGAAGTGCTGCGTGAACACCTTTTCCATGTCATGCCAACTATGAATGCTTTTCTCCGGCAAGTTTTCGATCCAGCTTCGGGCTGTCCCCTCCAACATGAGGGGAAGGAAGCGTGCAGCGACGAGGCCATTGCCTCCGGCAATTTCAACTGCCAGCGCGTAGTCCGACAACCATGAGTTTGGCTTGTCCGCTCCATTGTACCTTTGATGAGTTTTTGACACTGATGTCATGTCTCGGGTACTTGAACGTTGCGGATGGCTGGGCCAAAGCACTCAGGTCCTAGATAGGCATCTTGCTTTCCAGCCTTGATGTCATTGAGACGATGTCTGCGTCTTGCGGACTGAGCTGCTTGCCGGATCTGTCGGCGTGAGGCTCGTCCTGCGCTGCCCGGCACTGGTGGTGGGGACTGTGTGCGGTCCCTGCTTCTTCTTTGCGGCGGGGCGTTGTCACGATTGCCGCCACTCCTTGGCGGCTGCTTGCTGCCCCTGCTTCCGCCTTCGTCCTGCCTAGGCGGAGGGGGTGAGGCCTTGCGCCTGTTGCCGGTTCTGGATGCCTCGTCACGCTGCCTTTTGGGAGGTGGTGACTTGCGCGGATCCTTGTCCTTCCCTTTTCCGTGGCTACTGGAGCCGGACGGATCTTCGGGGTTGCCACCGGCCGCAGCTTTGCAAGCGTTGGATTTGGACTCCAACTTCCCTCCCCTTGCGTCCGCCATGTCGGCGCGAGAATCAGCACGGGCCTGCTGCTCTAGAGCTTTGTGAGCAAGGATCGATGCGTAGTAGATCTTCTCGTCCTTGTCATAGTCATCATTGTTGAGGATGTCTAAGGCGGCTGCAGTGTTGAGGACAGGGGTTGCGAGGATGACGTCCCCGTTCTTGTCCTTACGCTGCGGCGCTGTAGCCCAGTCGAAACCAAGCTTTTGGGCAGGGGATTTGAAGGTGTCAGGATCCCTGCCTTTCTTGTTTTTCTTCTCTACCCGGGTCCTGCCGGCTTGGGCAATGGAGTGGTGGTGAAAAGATTGCGCATGGGGTCACACTTGGCGGTTATCTTGGCGTTTTCCTCCTTGGCTTCGTCGAGGAGGCTCTGGACCTCTGCTTGCTTGTTTTTGAGGTACTCAGTTTGCTCCACCAAGGTGTTTCGAAGCTTCTCCAAATCAGCCGGGTTGGTTTTGTCGGTCACCGGTGTGTGCAGAACTTCCGCCAGGGCCGCCATGTTCCCTATCTTGCTAGGCTCGCCCTTCTCTAGAATCTTCTTCTTCGGAGCCCCAAGAGGCTCTGGAAACTGTGGATCGGTTGCCGGAGTCCCCAAGTTGGCGGCGTCAGTTGCCGCCGCCTTCTCTGAGGCTGCACCGGTGACAACCGCCACAAAAACCTGCTGCATGTTGACGGAGGAGCCCGTAGCCGCCTCAGAAGGCGGAGGATCTGGTGTAACGAAACACTGCTTGACCCGATGCTCGAACATGCTGGCAGAATCTTCTTCGGAATCAGAATCTACGTTGACGTGAACGGTAGATCTGGATCCGGCATCCGACGTCACATCATCCTGGAGCGCAGGAAGAATAGATTCGGGATCTTGACTGTTGGGCTGGGAGTTTGATCCCAGTCCGTCATGCCGACAAAGTGTAGATCTGAATCTGCGGACTCCTCAGAGGAGACAAACTCAGATCCGTCTTGATTGTAGGGCGGGTGGGATGGCGAATAAATTCGCGGCAACCCGTACGCCTCAGAAGTGTAGCCGATGAACACATCGACGCCGCCAAACGGCACAACTCCGCATCCGACAATGTAGTCATCTGCGGGGATGTAGGACTCGTCGCAGCTGATGTAGTGGTTGTCGCCATAGCGAACGGCGCGGCCGACGGCGATTGTTTCGCCGATGCCGCCTAGGGTTCCCGCCTGGAACGTGACGCCTGACGCCTTAGGCCCCACGGTGGGCGCCAACTGTCGTCGTATCGGCATCTTGGATAGGAGACGGGGTCCTGCTAGCCGAGGGTGAACGTAGGGCAAGAAGGTGGACGTCGTCGAGGTCGGGATTGTACACGGCGGTTTACCCAGCTTCAGGCCCCACGGCGGTGGCGGTGCCCTACGTGCTGCTATAACTCACTATAAGGCAATATCGCCGTGAACAGGTTACAATGAGTTGGATGTATGAAAGTATTCGTTGGATCGTGCCCTAAAGGCGTCCCAAGGTCCAGCTTATATAGGCGGCTGGACCTAGGGTTACAAGGTATTTACGTATCCGGCAAGTCTACGGAGTCCTATGCTTAGCCGGCAAGTATGCCGCCTTCCTTCTTGGTCTGGATGGCTTCGTGGGCTTCAGTCTTGGGCCTCCTCCTTGCCGGCATCCGCTTTCCTTGATCGTCAGCTATCTGGGCCGCCCGGCAGGCAAAGCCTTCACCACCACTGTGGGCCACCCTGGACTAGCCGGATTGATCCATGCTGGTGATACCCCTAGTAGGTATATCCCCAACAGATCTGGATCCGGCATCTGACATCGCATCGTCCTGGAGGGCAGGAAGGATGGACTCAGGATCGCTGCTATGCGGCTGGGAGTCAGATCCCATGCCGGCAACGCCGATGAAGTGGGAATCTGAGTCTGCGGGCTCCCAGGAGGAGGCGGACTCAGATCCGTCTGGGAGTAGTCGGACTCCGGGTGGCGGGTGGGCCCCCAAAGGGTATGATTCCTCGGGAAGCCCATGGCCTCAGGTGTGAAGCCGACGAAGAGCTCGATGCTGCCGATTGGCAGGAGAGTGTAGGCGATGAGCCCATCGTTTGCCGGCGTCCAAGATGCGTCGTCTTGGACGTAGCCCATGGAGCCGACCCGGACGGCGCGACCAACGGCGATGGTTTCGCCGATGTCGCCAATGGTTCCCGCCTGGAACGTGACGCCTGACGCCTTAAGCCCCACGGTGGGCGCCATCTGTCGTCGTATCGGCATCTGAGATAGGAGACGGGGGTCCTCTAGCCGAGGGTTGATCGAGGGGAAGAAGGTGGACGTCGTCGAGGTCGGGATTGAACAAGGCGGATTACCCAGCTTCAGATCTCGCAGCGGTGGCGAGCTCCTACGTGCTGCTATAACTCACTATAATGGCAATAGCCTTGATCGGGTTACAATGAGTATGAGAGTATGTTTGACGTGCCCTAAAGGCTTCCCGAGGTCCGGCTTATATAGGCGGCCGGACCTAGGGTTACAAGGAGATTGCGTATCCGGCAAGTATACAGAGTCCTAAACCTAACCGGCAAGTCTACCGCCTTCCGTCTTGGGTTTGGTGGCCTTCTGGGCTTCGGTCTTGGGCCTCCTCCTTGCCGGCATCCACCTTCTTTAGTCGTCGGCTATCTGGGCCGTCCGGTAGGCAAAGCCTTCACCACCACTGCGGACCACCCGGGACTAGCCGGATTTAGCCATGTTAGTGATACCCCTATGTGGTATTACCCCAACACTGGTGGACTGGGGGTACAACCACCCTCCTAACCATCTTGCCACAGGCAAGTTCTCAAGATGTTTTTTTTACTTGGTGATGAAGATGTTACATATGACAAGATGCTGGCAGGAAATCAGGGCAATCAAAGTTGAACTCTGCTCGACTTTACTCGACAACAATCTAGTAATGAGTAGTAGTGAAATGCTGTAAGAAAACTAGTTGGACAGATATAGAGGTTATTAAACCTGGTTATGGCTTGTTCAAAAAAAAACCTGGTTATGGCTGCAGGGATCAAATTGGACGGGATTAGGGACCAAACTGAAGGAAGTTAAAGAGGAAAAGGGGGAGTCAAATCCACCGACGATGAGGTCGGGGGTTGCTGACCCGGAGCATGGGAGGAGCCGGCGAAGTCCCTCGATCCTTAGGGGGGATGCTCCGGCAAGTACTGATCGAAACGCCCACGCCTCCTCCGCACGCCCCCCCCGCCCCCCCCCCATCCTCTGGCGCAGTGTGGAGCAGAGGAGGGAGGACGAACCTAGGTGGATACCGACGGGGTCGAGGAGGCGAGGGTCGGTCGAATGCGGCAGCGCGGTCGGGCGTGCGCCGTCGCTGCCGTAGAGCGCTTCAGATGGAGTGGTGTGGTTCAGTTCTCGCACGGGGGATTCAGAGCTCCAGAGCCATTCTCGCACAGCTGAAAGGAACGATAATTGCTGACAACATATATACGGTCTAATTGCTTGCAGAATACACTGAAGATTGATAAACAGCACACGAACATGAGTGTTCTAGGTTTTGTACATATATACTTACAACTGAAATATAGTACTCGAGGAGATACATAAAGGCCACAATCAGAGACATATATCTATCTGAGTCACACACAAGTTATCCAAATAACAGGCAGAGATCACATTCATGGCATACATTGCTACGTTATTTCGAACAAGAGATACGGCCAGTGACATTTTAATCGAACAAAAGATATGGCCAGTGACGCCAGAAGAATGGTCAAAAATTATATCGTTGGCCCATCCATATAATCAGACCAAATATCCTGCCGCTGCTCGGTACTTAGCTAACTTCCCGTGGAGTTTCATATTGGTAGCTCGCTAACCTTTGCGGATGGCGTTCCTCCATGTCAGGGGATTGAGTAGACGAGGATCTGTTCACAAATGATGTCACGGAAAAGTGGTGAGTATCAATGTAGCCTCAGAGTTTACACTTGAAGGAACAAAGAATTTACGTAACAAGGAATGTTTGCTGCAAAATTTGGGTCGTAGCACTAGACACTAGTCATGTTGTTACCATTATCTTTTGTTGTGTGGCGGTTTGCCAATATCTAAGTACTTGATATGCCCTCTAGTGAAGTAGTACTAGTAAGTGTACATGTGTATCTAACACATGTTTGCTATCACACAAAAAATATCAAGAACATATGCATTTAATTAGGTATTATCTGTCTAATACATGTTTGCTGTCACACAAAAAAGATCAAGAACGTCTGCATTTAATTAGGTACTATCTCGCTAGCTAGAAGAATAGGTTCAGCTCGAGTAACACGTGTAGAAGGATGTCTGGATTTGCTGCAGAAATGTGAAAAATTAACAGAGCAAACTGATGCATGCATACCTTGGTAGCGGGCATCTAGTCTTTTCCACTTGAGGCTGCCTAGACGTTGCTGCAGGCATGTAGGGAGCCTCTTTATACCAGGACATTTTTCAATGATAAGACTTTGAAGAGATGTGTATGCTCTCGGCCCATCCGGTAGGGATGACAGAGTCTTGCAATTTAAGATTTGGAAGCTCTCCAACAACGATGGTATCTCTCCCGTGTGACATTCCACTGATCTCAAGTCATCGCATCTTTGAACTAGTAATACCTTGAGGGATGGGGGAAGAACGAGGACCCCTGCTAAGCTATCACACCTCCGTATGTTTATATATATCTTCTAAACATGGAAAGGGAAAATAATGCTCCGCCCTGGTTAGGGCTGATGATGATGACACCTCCGAATACACAGGTGACGGCCCTTGAAGAAACGAGGATGCTGACTGTCCCTGCTGCAGCCTCCT
Source organism: Poa pratensis (assembly GCA_947311845.1). Lineage (NCBI taxonomy): Eukaryota > Viridiplantae > Streptophyta > Magnoliopsida > Poales > Poaceae > Poa > Poa pratensis. The sequence goes on from CAMZMU010000058.1 coordinate 53,832,848, forward strand.
GCTGAATATGGACTTCAGCTTTATGCAATCATATATTTCAATTTTTCTCAGGGATGTAGGGAGTTTGAAAACCTCTACCATGCTTTCACAACCATATATCTCAAGAGACTCGAGACGTGGCAGGAGCTGACTCGAGGATGATGATGTTGTTGATGGCTCAGCTCCAGTGGCTTGTGCGTATCCAACCAGTTGTTTGCAGGAAAAAAATCTTTAGGCTCCTCAATGATACCAAGCTTTGGAACTCTTTCTCTGGCCAGTGGACAAGTGCAGCACAATCACGAATAAATAAGTGTTGAAGCTGTACAAAACATGCACAAAGCTCAGTTACGCCCGTCTTAAAGCCAGTTAACTCCATATCCGTAAGAGGGAAATCATTATGATTCCCTTTTCCCATGACGTCCATCACTTGTTTCAAACTACGATCAGAAGCCGCCGAGGTAATTTCTGTTTCTTCACAGCTCTGCAAGTCCAGATTGGTCAAGGAAATCATATGTCTTGCTACCCACAGGAACATCTCTTCCTCACTTCCCTCTATGTCTAACACACTGAGCTTCGGACATTTAGCTTCTGTTGTCAGCTTCGGACAAAGCTTGATAGAGATATTCTGAATGCTAGGAAAGGTCGGCTGTCCTGATAATGCTGTCATATTTTCACAGGATAAGACAAGCAACTTCTGAAGCCGAGGAAACATTATTTCTTCCCCTTGAGATCCTTCGGCTGAATCAAACTGTGCTTCCGGTAATGCTGTCAGCACAGGGCACCGCTTGATTGTAAGTTCCTCAAGGTTAGGAAATACTATGTGTCCTCTTTGAGTTCCTTCTATTGCCTCCCATTTCTGAAAGCTGCCCAAGGAATTCAAGTAGAGAAGCTTTAGTGCTGGAAATGCTGACCGTGCCATTGCACCATGAGATTCTCCAAGCAGTGTTGCTTCTGGTAACCCTGTCAACTTTGCACAGCTCTCAATAAACAACTTCTCAAGCTGAGGAAATATTATCTCTTCTTGTTCCACGTTACTTATTTCCCACCACTTCTCCAAACATTCCAGACCTTCTAGAATAAACACCTTCAGATTTGGAAAAGTGAAGGATGTATCACAACAAAATATCCACTGCCGTTTTTTACAATGGGAAAGTTGGATCCTAACCAAGTTTTGCAACATAGTCATCCATATAGGAATGCTGGTGCCTCCGTAAGATTTTATCTTTATAGCCTGCAGCCCGTCATGAGGCTTGAGACCCTCAAGCACTTTTGCATCATCCTTAGTACCAGTGCCCCATTCTAATGTAAGTTCTTGGAGTTCCTTCTTCATTCCGAGATTTGCCGCTTTTGCATCTTCTTCTGTCACGTTGTGTAACCCACACAGTGCTAGCTGACCACCAAGGTTTAACTGCTGCAACTCTCCAACATCGCTGCACTCAGAGCCAGTACCTGCTACGAAACAAGTAAGTGTCTGAAGGGATACAAGTTTTTGGAGGTCGCCTGGCATGCTCGTCATACTTGCACAATTATGAGTGTAGAGGTGACGGAGGGCAGTCATATACTTCATTTACCTTGGAAGCCGACGAAGTTCAGAGCAGCCAGAGACATCCAGTGTTTGCAGGTTGTATAGAATGCTTATATCTTCAGGAAGTGCTTCAATATCACTTCTTGAGAGATCAAGGTACCTCAGGTGATGCAGATGCTTTGATTTCAAGGAGAATGACCTGCGCCGTATAGGGAGACGTAATGCCTTCAAAGAGCTGTATTTTGATAAATGCTGCAATGTATCTTGCATATCACTATCACACATAAGTGTTTGAATTGCAGGAGAACTTTTCGCCAGAGAATCATTCAATATAGTTTGTGGTTCTTCACAAGACAAAAACAAGTGGCGTGCTGTACCTGGAAGCCAATCAATCTGACTTGGTTCCTCGGGTGCAAGAGCACATTCATTTTCCATCACAGACAGTGCAACATCATGCATAAGATCATGGATTTTACATATATGTTGCTTCACATCAACAAAGAATGACCTTGAGGCCAGCTCACTGAAAATCCGTTTGCCAATGGTTTCAGGACTAACTTCTTTTCGGTCCTGGATAAACCCATGTGCGATCCATAGTTGGATCAACTTGAACACATCAATCTCATAATCCTTTGGAAACATAGCACAGAAAGCAAAGCATTGCTTCATCTCTGATGACAAGTCATTGTAGCTGAGCTTGAGTATAGGTAAAATTCCAGACTCCTCGGTGCAAATGTTGCTTCCGCTTGATATATCCTTCCATTCTTCTTCACTAGTCTTTGTACGTAGCACAGAGCCCAAGGATGTTGCGGCCAAAGGAGAGCCGCGACATCTCTGCACAATCTCACCAACCATATTAACTAGCACTGCAGGCCTTTCTTCTTCCTTCTGCAAACTGAATGCTCTTGTCTCGATAATTTCCTTTATAAACTTATCCCCCAAAGCTGCAAGATTATAGGCCTCAACTGTACCCATTATTTTTGCGACTCCTTCATCACGAGTAGTTGTCAAAACCGCACTGCCCTTCACGTCATGTGTAAGGCAAGACTTGAGCTTTTCCCACTTATCAGGCTCTCTGTTCCAGATGTCGTCCAATACAAGGAGGTACCTGTGCCCACTTAGTACCTTCTGAAGGATATCGAGTGGGCCCATCTTGGAAGCTTCTTCATCTGTAATTTCTGGGGGATGAAGTTCAGCTATCCTTTTAGCCAGGGAATCCACATCAAAGCTGTCAGAGACACAAACCCAGAGGAGCAACTTGAAATGCTTCTGAATTTCGGGCTCATTGTAAATGAGCTTTGCTAAGGTGGTCTTGCCCAGACCTCCTACTCCAACGATGGGAACAACAGTGAGATCTGCATTGCTAGCTTGACCAACTAGTGTCTCAATAATATTCCTAGTATCTTGGTCCCTTGATCTGCTGATGATTTTCTTTGGATCAAAGATAACATGATCTGTCTGCCTCCACTGCATGGATGCTGGCACTTGTTGCTGATATTTAAATCCAAATGTGTTCATCTCAGTCACAAGGACCTCAATGTCCTCCACAATCCTGCATAACTTATTTCCCTTTTTTTCACGGAACGCAAAACGGTTGTGAGTGGGAAAGAGTTTTATTACATCGAAGCCGAGCTTGGTGTAGTGCCCGTTCTTCTTGGCTTCGCGTCGGAGCGCTTCATACTTGAACTCGTCGAAGACCTCATTCGCCTCGTAAGCCACCCTCTTGACCTCCTCGAGCCAAGCCTTGGCCCCATCTCTGTGGTACGCCGCCTGCTCGGCATCGGCGATGACGTCCAGGATGGCCCGCAACTTGCGCTTGAGGATTCTGTGCTGCTTCTCCATGCCCTCCATCACCTTGTACTGGTCCAGCAGGTAGCTGGATGCCTTCGCCTTCACGATGGACAGCAGTGGCCCGACCACCATAGTGGCCACCAGCTCCGCCATCAGAGTGCTCACAGCTTGCAGCGCACAGGAACACAGGGAAACACAATTGCAGCCCAGGGTGGAGAAGAGAATGGTGGTGTGAGTAAGCTAGATGTGCAGATGCTTGCTTCTAAGGAAAATGGAAACCAACGTGAGTATTGACTTTCTGGGGACAAGTGCATGTGTTTGGTGGCTTCCAATCACGTCCAACCTCACAGAATTTTTTAGACAACTAGGGCTAATAAGAAATAAACTACTACCGTCAGCTGGCAGTAGCTCAGCACCGGGCCGGCATTGTTTTGTTTCTTGCTTGACGTATACCAATAGGGACAGCTAACCGAACATTACGGCATACCATGTTAATATATGGAGCATATTTATTTCTAAACTAGATGATGCCCCGCAGCCCACGACAAATGGATTGTCATACATTGACAAAAAGAGACATATGTGCAGCCAATGAAACATATAACTAATTCCGCCAAAATTGCTATTCCTATGAGCATTGATTCTGAATAACCAATAGACTCCAAAAATCATATTTAATCGATATTACCAGGGATGTAGCATGTATAAGAATGTGCAGAGAAATGAATTTAGCAGAAAAAAAAAGCTTATGTCACACACAGAGTAACAAAGAAACAAACTGTAAATTGACAAAAGAGAAGAAATCAAATAGCTTTTCAGATAACATAAAGAATAAACGGGATGCATGTCTTTTATTTTAGGTTCCACCCACAGGAGCACAACTAAGGTAGAAATAGAAGACAGACTTGAGATGACAAACCGGTTACTTCTATTACTCCATTGGTTTCATAAAAAATGTTGTGTGTTCAGAACTTCTGTTACAATAGTGTTTCTTTGTTTTATTAGATCTGTACATTTAGCATTAGCATCTCATTATTTGTTAGTTATGTACTGTAAGTAGTAATACTTCTTGATAGTAAAAAAGGCTAGAACCGAATTACAACGTGACCTTGATGGTCAATGATATTAGACTGGAAATATGCTTACAAACAAAGAAGTTATGATATATGCTTCAGGTCTTCAGAGTCTAATTGGAGAAAGAAGCACCTTTTTATATAGCACCGGGAACTGTTTCTTTGTTGACGTATACTAATAGGGGCAGCTAACTAGGGAAATACAATAGTTCCCATGGGGCGCAACTATGCAGAATCACGGTCACCCAAACGCTTCGTAATCTGCACCCTGTCAGGTATCTCAAGGAGTAATGCGAATATAGATGAACCATTAAATTTTCTTCTGACATAACACCTTAACAGATGGGCCTCTTCATTTCTTAACTAGACGCCCCCAAGCTCAACCACGACTAGATTCAAAAATCGAGTTTAATACGAAGATACTGATGAAATAGCATATAGGTATTTCACAGCCACAGAGATCAAATTGTAAATAAACGGAAGAGAAGAAATCAAATAGCTTTATGGAGAACATAAAGGATAATGGATTCTCACCTTAGAAGAAAAAGGAGGTAATCATATTCCACACAGCCCACCAATGAGAGAAACGTAAGATGTAGGGGCAAAAGGCGAACTTGAAACAACACACCGTTACTTTTACTCCCTTTCTACAATTTTTTTTTGAAATGTGTTCAGCACATGTGATAGTGCCTCTTTTTTGAAATGTGTTCAGCACATCTGTTAGTGTCTCTTTTTCTTTCTGGAGAAACAGGGGGCAATGGTGTCTCTTTTTCTTTTTGGGAAACGGGGACAATAGTGCATCTTTTTTTTCTAGGGAAAAGTTGACAATAGTGTCTGCTTTTTATCAGTTCTTTGCATTTTGTTAGTTCTGTACTGTAAGTGGTTAATAGTTTGGAAGAGTGTACCTATAAATCATAATGTTATCCTTGGTAGTTCATAAAATGGATGAGAAGTATGCTTACAACAAAACAAAACAAAAATTCCATGGTATGACTGATTTTCATCTTCCGAGTCCAATTGGAGAAATAAGCACCAGCAAAGAAGAAGTTATGATTCATGGTATAACCGTTTTTTCAGGTTTTCAGGGTCTAACTGGAGAAAGAAAAACCTCCGAATACTTCAACATGTGCTACCTAAAACAAGAATATGGCAAAAGGAGGACAGAGAGATGAGAAAATTATTTATTTTGGTCAGTTTAAAAGGAAGCATATATACATATACAGAAACCTAATTAGGAACTTGCTATATGAGCACCATTGATTATGTGAGAGTAGTACTTGGGACCAGCAAAGCCATATCTTGAGGATATTAACATGTCCTGTACTTGAGTTATCTGTCCGGCAAACCGCAAAATCTCGTGAATCTGATCTACTCAACACAATCTAGTGCATGCCAGTACAATGCCGCAAGACATAAAAGATTTGGTAGATGCATAGGTTACTAAACAAACCAGGGTATGACTGCACTGATCAGAACATCTGTTTAGTGTCTCCTTTTCTTTCTGGGGAAACGGGGACAATTGCGTTTCTTTGTTTCTCTTAGTTTTATTAGTTATCTGGGGAGACGGGAAAGGGATGAGAAGTATACTTACAACAAAACAGATTTACGGTATGCCTGTTTTTCAGTCTTCATGCATAGTCCAATTGGGGAAAGAAGTACCGTCAAGAAAGTAGTAATGATTCATATTACGACTGTTTTTCAGGTCTTCAGGGTCTAATTGGAGAAAAAATACCCCTTATACAGAGACAACAAGAGGATCTGGTCCAATACAACCGAATTCTTCAACTACTTGCGACCTAAAGGAGAACATTTAGACATAAAAAACTATTATGACGACGAGCCCGGGGTTGCTTACAGCGGAGCAGGGAAGGGAGGGAGGCCGACGTAGTACGTCGACCCTGGGGCTGGTCCCATTGAACGGCAGGCGGGTACTGATTGAAACGCCTCCGCAACCTCCGGCCCGCCCATCATCATCCACGCGCGCCGCGGAGAAACGCATCCGACGGGAGGAGGCAGGTCGATCCAGCGGAGGACGCTGACGGGCTGAGGTGGATGAGAATGGTGAAGAGGCGGACGGGCCCGCCGAATTGGGGCCGAATGCGGCGGCGCAGGCGTGCTAATGGTCGAATCCGTCCGGCGAACGCCGTAGAAGGAACTCAAACGCACGGTTAAGAAACATAACAAAATTAATCAGAGGGCTGTGGGCTGTGGATTCTATTTTTTAGAAGAAAAAGGATAGTTTTTTTTACTTGAGAAAAAGGGTAGTAAGATTTCAGAAAAAGGGTAGTAAGATTTCAGGTGAAAACCAATGTTAGGTGAAAATCTGGAAACTTTCATCATCAATTGTCTGATCGTGAGCGGACGCTTCGGATCCGAGGTGGGATGGCACGTCCCTATTCGAGATTTGGTTAAGCCTTTCCTTGCCCACAAGTTGATCAACATTGGCTAAAAAAATGAACTAGAGTTGGTAGTGGAGCATTGGCAAGCCAAAATATTGGCCACTATCCAAACAAGAGCCAACCTTTGGTCATGACCAAAAAATTGGTATGGCACACTTTGGTCATAATCCAAACATACCCGACTACTCATAAGTTCGTCTCCGGTGCGAGGCGGCGACGGTGGTTTGGTGGAGGTTCAGCGCCGATGCTCGTTCAGCGGCGAGATTCCGGCGCCTGCGTCGGATGGATCATGCGGCTCTCTCAACAAGGTTGGCTGATCTTCTTCCTTAGGTGTGTGGTGTGCGTGGTGGTGCCAGGTTTGCCGTCTGTGGCGAGGCCTGCGGTTGCGTTTGTGCGTGCGTTGTGCTCTGTTCTTGCTTGATCTTGTACGCAACTCCCTTTCAAAAAAAAAAAAGTTATCCGGTGTTCTTCTGGTTCTCAATCTTCAAATGGAAGTCGGGATTGGTTCAGTTCAGTAAGCAATCTGGTGTACATACGTCAAACTTTGAGTTCAGTAAGACAATTTGGTTCAGCGAGGCTTAGAGCATCTCCAACCGGGGTTGCTAAATCCTCCTGTGCCCGGACGGAAAATGGGGTAAAATAGCTACCCGAGCGGGGTGAGTAAATCCTCCCCAAACGATCCGGGTTGTCCGGCAGTTGCCAAACTCACCCCATATGTGGGGAGGGTTTGGGGACGACCGGACACGCCCGGACAGCCCACCACGTAGGACACGGACCATATTGTACCAATTTATCTACTTCTTTTCTCTTTCTTTTTCATTTCTCTCCATCTCCACCAATGACATGCAAGTGACCGGACAATTTGGGCTGATTTTGGATACATGGTTGGAGGAAGCCACTTTTGAGAACTGTCCGGTCAGTGTCCGCGGACAGTTTGGGGGCCAATTTTGGCCATTCCGGTTGGAGATGCTAGAGGCAAAATAAGAAGTGGAAAATACTGTTAACGTTAGTGCTGGGATCATGAGACTTGTAGGTTCGAATTGTAATGGTGCAAACTCGCTCACGACAGTTCGCGCTCTGGAGAGAAAATAATAACAATCGTGCTCTCTTCTTTCCCCTCGCATTGCTCCCCAAGGCGACGCTAGGGGCACTACCCCGCCACAGGCCTTCCCCTCCCAGCCCCCCTTAGGCCGCTATCGTTGCCGACCTCCTCCCGCGGCGGTGGCTGCCCGCCTCCGTTGCCAAAGGTGGTCGGGGGCGCTCCTCTGCTCGAGTTGGTGGTGTCCGGCTCGTGGGGCCGGCGGCGGTCAGGATTGCGAAAGCCGGGTAGGCGGACCCAGGCCAGGGTGTTATGGCTTCTCCTCTCCGTGGGTTGCGGGGATCGGGCGCGGCGCCGGTTGCCGGGCTACGGCGTGCTGCAGGTGGTGTTTCTCCGGTGTGCGGAAGCCGGGGCTGTCGCCTCGGGATTTGGCTGTCGATGATAGCAGAGCGCTGGCACTGCTCGGCGTGGTGTGGCCTGGTCCCGGCAGCAACGTCTGTAAACCCGGCTCATATGGCATGGATTTCATGATACTTCCATGATAGAGAAACTGAAGCGAGAATGCAGAAGAGGCATGGATTTCTGAGCCGGACTTTTGACTCTTGCGTGCAACGCACCCTGATATGTGAGAATAATATTTAGAAAATAAATACATTGTTAAAAAATTCTAAAATTTGGTACAGTCAAAGATTACCAAGTCTTTTACTCGTGTGAATTTTTTTGATAATAAATAATTCTCGTTGACTTCTGTGTAAAAAAGTGAAATTTCTGACGAATATAGCGTGTATATAGCGCTGCTTTAGCCAAATCTTTTACCTAGCGCGCAATAATTTTTTTTGTTGGGCGAAACTTTTTGTACGAGTACATTAATACTCGGTAATGTTGACCCGAATGTTATTTTCAGAACTTATTAAACTTTTTTGAATTTTTCGCATATAAGGGTATATGGTACCAGGTTCTCCAATGCATTTTCCCATGGATTTCACCTAAGTGCCATCAAATATCTTCTACTATTGACAGGCATGATTGTGAATCAGACAAGCTCCATAGAAAACAGGATTTAGTATTCTATAGAACAGTATAAATCTACAATTAGAAGGGCAACTACGTCTATATATTTGGTACAGAGGTAAGAAAACGTGTATATAATACCTAGCATTTTCAAATTATCTCTACTATATAATACGGTTTCAGGTGATGGTTGGTACGTTTTTTACATTTCCAATTTTACCCTTACATTATATTAGGCTGAGTCAGAAAATATTACACATATGCCACCGCCAAGTTGAACTTACCGGTTGGATTTTTTCTTTCTGGCGCCGTAGTTTTGCACTTTAGGCCCCAAAGATTTCACCAATCAACCCGCAGTACACACGCCTCCAACCGATGCCCTTTCCCCTTTCTCCTTTGAGCGGTGGCGACCGGCGGGGACGCAGTGGCCGCCGGCGGAATCCACGAAGCAACCACTCCTACTTCGCGCCCCTCCTAGCTGTTGTACCTGTACGTGCATTGGATCCGGACGCCCTGCTCTTCGGGGCCGTTCCTATAGAGGAAGCGGAGAGCTGCCAGCAGAGGAGGGGAGCTCGCCCCATGCACGGCAGCTTCAAGCCGCGCGCGGCCGACAGCCGACAGGAGACGCACAGAGGGAACCACCGTTCCCTAAATTGGAGTCGGCGACCGTTTTCCCTGACCGTAACCCCTGCTCTGTCGCCTCCGCACGCAAGCTGCCGCCTCCTTCCTCCCTCCATGGTCTCCGCTGCATCGGTCTCCTTATGCCAGGTGAGTTCAAACTTCCGAATTTGTGGTTTTATTCGATGACAGGTATAGATATAGCTGGGTGAAATTCATAAAACACACAGTTTACCAGTTGGGGAATGGTTGCTACTTGCGTTGATATTATCGTAGCGTTTCAGAAATATTATGTTCTACTTAGATTTCTGGTTTATCAATCATTAAATGGCTTGAAAAAATCTGGTTCTAGCTGCTCGTTTATATTCATAGTCGTCACTACATCAATTCAGTTCATGTTTGTTCAGCCTTTTGCTTTATAGATCTTGAAATAGTTCATAAAATTCTCTAGGCTGACGATTTATATAGGTTCAGAATAGGTTCTTAATGTCAAGTTAAACATGTCGTCAGAAGACTAATGTGCGGGTATGAAATCCTTTTTGTTCAGTGCGATGTGAGCCAAGGAAGATGAGAACAGCGACACACATATCCTGCTACGACGTGTGCTGATGGGTCGGCCAGAGACCATCCCAGCCTTGTAGGAGCTCAAAGGATGTACTGCTTAATGAACAAATAAAACCTTCAAGCCTAGCCGTCGTCTTGGTGAGAAGGCCGCTCGTAGAGATGGCGAGGAAGAACAAGAAGAGAGGAGCTGGTGCGCCGTGGTGTGTTTGCCGTCGACATTAAGCTGACGGATCAGGTGGGCGTGGGCGTGGACCAGGTGTTGCTCAAGGCTTTCTAGGAATACCTCCTTCAGGCGTGCACGGACTGCTGGAGGTGCAGAGACTGTTGGGAATTTGGCCATGTGCTAGATTCTGTAGAACTGGAGCATGGACCTCACCTCCTCGCTAACCAGATTGATGAAGATGTGGGAGGAGAGCTTCAAGTGCGCTATCGATGCCCGGTCTAAGCATGTGGTCGTATATGACCTTCAGATTAGTGTAGAAAATTGTAGAACCCTAATATTTTGTTGTTGTATTGCTTGGACCCTCGTGGGGTTTATATGGAGGTACAAGGAGGAGGTAAACTTGGAGTACATGGTATAGCAATCCTAGTCTATCTGAAAGTCCTACTCGTACGTGTACATATATTCTAACATTCCCCTCAGTCGTAACGGGAGTGTAGCGGACGATTGCGACTGGATTTGTAGTCCTGCGTTGTAGCGGACGATTGCGATTGGATTTGTAGTCCTGCGCTTCCGTCAATTAGAACTTGTTTTGCTTTGTTGTGTGTGTTGTAATTGTAGCCTCGTGTTTTGATTTTTGTTTAGGGGTGGTTCACTTGGTATTTGGGTCAGCAAACTACATTAGTGGTGTCTAGAAAAATGAAAGATTACCCATACTGTTTGGAAAGCTGGAAGATATAACTTTGAGTCTAACACCTCTTATCGGCAGACTCCGTGATCACTTAGAACAAATTGGGGACTAGACCTGCATAGTTCCTTTTTTTTTTAAACTGCCCGCATAGTTCCTTTGGAAAGAATTTGTCGCTGTCAATGTATAAGAGTTTTATTGTATAAGAGTTTTGTCGGAAAACGCTCCAATCAACCAAGGAAAAAAGATAAAGGTGATTCTCATGTAGTATCCATCGCCTTATTTTTTTTCTTATCATGTCTTTTCCTGTTTGATTTTTTTGAATCAATTATTTTAAGATATGACCGTTTTGGATCCGAGTTTGAGTACTCTACGGTACAATGTCCAAAATAGATATAAGCCGACATGATTCGAATCCGCTACCGTCCCACTTCAAATCATAACTGTTTTTATTTATACCCGTTTATCGCGTTGAAAGAAATATGTGATATAAAAGACATGTTAACACATATATAGAAAATAATTTGTATATTTTTATTGCGTCTCTGTACTTTCTTGATTCAGTCGATCAAAATTTACACCTTACATTTCTTGTCCCTTCCTGGATCATGATTCCTATTTTCACATGTGTCGCACGGGCATTTTGCTAGTACAGAATAATATGAGATATTCCCCTTAAACTACGCTTTTATTAACTCAAAAGTCTGCATCTAAGAGATACAAGCAAAATAGTTTACATCGCCAGGATGGGGACAGTTGCAAGAGCAAAGATCATACAAAAGTATAGGCAAACTACAGAGTCGTGCATGGCTCATATGAAACCTAAGGAGTAAGGAGGTCGATGATCGATTCAAATGTGAGGCAAATAGATTCTTCGTCACCTTTCCAAATGTGTACACAACACCATAAACAGTAGGCCACGAATGGAGCCAGTTGATAAAAAGAAAGGAATGGTTCCGGTAACAACCGAAACGAAATAAGGTGAAAGCAACAACGCATATTGATGGAGAATGCAGGAGGACTTGCTAGGTCCTCTTGTTGCCTGTTGCTGCCATAAGATCCTCGACCACACGATGCAAGTCACGGTGCGAGGAGCCTCCCTGTGCCACAGCCGCGTGTAACTTTGCAGAAAGGTCCATCACATTGAGTTCCACAGCGTCCCCTGTCCCTCCGGGGCGCATGAACTCCGTGAATGCTCGTGCCACGTCTCGGGCCGGAACCACCTCGTTTTCTTCATCACACATGCTACGTACGCCGGCACCGTCGGGCCAAAGCCGCACCCCGATTCCTAGAACTTGGGTGACTTGCCTCTCGGTGAGGAACTGCTCGTAGAACAAGGGCCACGCGAGCATGGGCACGCCCGCCGCCGCCGTCTCAAGGACGGCGTTCCACCCACACTGGGTCACAAAAGCAGCCACCGCAGGATGTCCTAGTATAGCTGTTTGTGGAGTCCATGATCGAACAATGAATCCCCTGCCTTGGACACGCTGCTCCCACCCCTTTGGCGGAGTCCAGTGCTCCCCTTGAGCACCCAGAGGAACGACTTCCCCGAGGACTCCAGCCCAGCAGCAATCTCGTCCAGCTGAGCATCCTTGAACCGGGCCACGGTGCCGAAGGATAGGTAGAACACCGAGCGGTTTGGCTTGGAGTCCAGCCAATCCATGATGCCGCACTTCTTCTTCTTCTTCTCCGTGTGCGATGGCAGCAGCGCGAGAGGCCCCATGAAGTATGCACGCTTCACGTAGCCTTGGCGCGTGTATATGTCGCAGTACTGTTTCTCCAGGTCGGGTGATGTGTTCACGACGAGGCCGAAGCAGTCGGCTTGAAGCGATTTCAACGAGTCGTGGGACGAGGGACGTGTTCTCAAGAACTCGGGGAGCTCGTACCTGGGGATCCGTATAGGAGGTGCGGGGAACCCGGGGACCTCCTTGACGGCATCATCATTGCCAACGTCGCCGGCGAGGTGACGCAATGCAAGCATCGAGAAGGCGCCCATGACGCTGAACGTGACGCACGACACGCCGAGCTCGTCGGCGAGACGGCCGTTCCAGGTGAAGAACATATCGGTGATGATCACGTCGGGGCACTCCGCCCGGACGAGTGCCTCCTGCGCGGGGCGCGTCAGTGCCTCGCTTACTGCAGCGACGATCATGCGAAACATGTCCTCTGGCGAGGAGGCCTTCGCAAAGTTCTCGATGCCCTTGGGGATGCCGTCCACCCTTGGGAATGGGTAGGTTGCTATCTTCACATGATGTTGCCCACAATCCAGCAGCAAGGACTGGACAATCGGGACGTTCGCCAGCGTGACCGCGACGGTTGCTTCCACGACTGCCTTGGTGCTGTGGTTAGTCCCTCGGGACAGAGCCCCAAGATATATAAGTACGTCGAGGGCTTTCTGTATGAGCGGTTGCGGGGGAGCACAATACGGGTAGAAGCAGTAACGACGATGATCAATCATGGAGAGTGCCACTGACACTGCACAAGAGAGAAAACGCTGTGCTGTGGCCCATCTGATCCCATCTGGGAGTGGCCCGGACATCATCAACTCCGATCGACGTTCCCATATGTTGCTCCGTGTAGCGTTGCTGCTGCTAGCTAGCCCATCAATGGCGACTTAAAACTTATTGGTGACGGGAACAGGAGGACCCTACGCACGTAACACACTTGCTCTATCCCTACCCTCTTCATGCATGTGTGGTGTTGTGTCTGCCTGTTTCTTTTGAGTTAATTGCACCCGCAGTCACACAACTCGTCGGTCATGTGCACTTAAGTCACACAACTAGAGAACTGAATTTTTTGGTCACACAACTGAAAAGTGGGTGCACTTTGGTCACAAATGGGCCACGTCATCCCGTTTTGGACTGACATTTTTCAGAAAACCCCCTGGAGTAATATTAGGAGTGCCAAATTGCAAAAATATACACCTGACCGGTGGGGCCCACCTGTCAGGTCACCTCAAGCATGGAAAAGTGGGTGCACTTTTTTTTACAAGGGAAAGTCAACTCTCACAGAAACTGGATCGAGATCGGCCACGGTGGAGGAGCAGCCACGGGCGGCGGCCTGGAGCAGGGCAGCAGGCCCGTAGGAGTGCGGCGGCCGGCAGGACGCGGCGGCGGCGACAGGGCGCGGCAGTGGCGGCGGCGGCACAGCTGCTCCAACTACGGCATGGACGACGACCGCCATGCGCGACACGGGCGCCAGGAGCGCACAAGCTTGACGACCGAGCATCTGCATCGACCCGATTGCCCTGACCTGATGTTGATTTGCTGCTCCTATTTGTCTACTAGCTGAGTGACCGTGCTGTGTATGTGTATTGGATGACTGAATCTGTCAAATCTCGGTATGGAAATTGTTGTTGATTTGTTGCTGTTAATCCCCATGGAGATATCCATGGAGCTCGGGTACCCAGTATTACTCGATTTGAGGTTCTTCCCCCCACGTTGTCCCCTTCCAGTTGGGCTAATCTCCCAAGGCAGATCGCTGGCTCCGAGGCGGACGATCTCACGCGGATGCGACTGCTGCTCGCCAAGAAGTACGATGGGGACATGCTCGATCCCAAGCTCCCAAGAACTCGTTGCTCCGATGGAGGTAGAAGAAAGACCTGACAGGCGGGCCCCACCAGTCCGGTGTATATTTTTGCAATTTGGCACTCCTAATATTATCCTAGGGGTTTTCTGAAAAATGACAGTCCAAAACGGGATGACGTGGCCCGTTTGTGACCAAAGTGCACCTATTTTTTAGTTGTGTGACCAAAAAATTTAGTTCTTCAGTTGTGTGACTTAAGTGCACATGACCGACGAGTTGTGTGACTGCGGGTGCAATTAACTCGTTTCTTTTAGGTAACCGGTTCGCCTTCAGATCAAAAGAACCACCATGTTTTTCAAGTCAATTTACCAAGTCCATGATAACGCGTCCAACTTGTGCTGGAAGGTTCATCGATCTTTTCATGGCAAGCAATGTTGCCATATGAAGTTTCCAACTTTTTTTATAAAAAAATCATTTTCCATTTTCAAAGAATCAAAGTGAGTTTTTTATGAAGCATGTATGAAAAATAAAAACACTGCAATTCTCACGAAAACGACCATATTTGACGGACAATTCCAAACTTTTACGAATGTTCAACCTTTTATTTCTAGCTACTTCGCACATTTAAAAATTTTATGCCGATGTTGCGGAAGTAATTCAAATTTAAACTATACGTTTGATATCTTGGTCAACAAAATTCATGTTTATCTACATAAGTAGTCATTATATAGAATAATCATTGAGAGTTTATGTCGGAGAATGACTCCCACGAAACAGGGATAGTCAAGCTCACGAAGAGAGTTCGTGTGAGGGCTGAACACGTTGGTCAAACAACCCTCAACCTGCACGGCGACGGTGCTCGTCGAGCAAGTGGAGGGACATCACGACAGAGATGAACACCAGCCCGTACCCAGGTTCACGGCCCTCGTGTGGAGGTAATACCGCTACTCCTGCTTGTCTGTATTGCACTGCTTGTAGAGGTTACAGTACAATGAGCTTGCCGAGGGCTCTCTTTTGGCAATGGTGTATACAAGGAAGGGAAGCAGTGGTCTTCTTCTTCCTTGCGCGTAAGTGGCTATGCTGGAATGAGAATGCGATCCATCGCTACGGTGCTGCTCGTCCTCCTTTTATAGGCGCCCGTGCTCCCTCCCTGCGCTTGCACTATGGTAGGGCTGTCACGTGGCGGCAGAAGGTAGAGCGTGGTGCACCGCAGTCCGGTTGTCCATGGACGCGTCCATGGGCGTAAACATGACTCCTGCTGCAGAGTAACCACCGTCCATGCAGGACGGCCAGCTGGGGCCGCAGAGGAACGTGGGGGTGCCCACGGTGACGTTGGCCGTGGAGTGTAGCGCCGGCCGGTCCCCTTATCACCAAAGAGGAAACCCTTGTAGTCCGGTGCGGATGGCACAGCTTTGTTGACCCCTTTAATCACCAAAATGGCAACTGCGGCGTCGTCGTCACCGCGCGCAGGGCGCGCTTCACTCTGCGGCCGCTGCAGAGCCCATGTGCGCTCTGCAGAGGTTGCTTTGCAGCGAAGCGATCTCCACGAGGGTTTGGATGCCCTGTAGAGAATTCGGCGTTGACCTCTCTCCAGGGGAGATTTCCTTGAAGAGGGGGCAGCAGTGGAGAGGGCCTCCGCAGGCCTCTGCTACCTCAAAAAGCCCTCGCGAGGCAATTCGCCTCGCGAGGCTCTCCAAGCCGTAGGCTTGGTCCTTAGCGAAAATTTGCCATCAACTGTCGAGGGCCGTAGAGGACAGGCCCAGCACACCCTGGATTTCACTGGGCCGACAGTAGTCCCCGGGCCCATGATGGGCACGATGTAGTCCAATGGACGCAGGCGAATCGTCATGGGCCCAAAGTGTCCGGCCGGCCTGAGACACGTGTAGGGCAGTTACGCCGCGACGACACGTTCTCCTCGGAGAATATGGGCATAGTGGGGGGACCCACCACGTCTCGGTAACTGCTCGGAGGGGAATAAAGCCTGCAGCGTCGGTTCAGGCAGCAGTTACTGCATCATTTGCGCGCCCGCCTCCTCTCTCTTGACCTCTGCGCTCCTGTGTCTCCGGCGCTCCTCCTCCTTCACCGAGCTTCTCCGCCGCCCTTCTTTCTTCGACCATGGGTCCCAAGAAGGACAAGGCGGCAATGGCGAACGTACCAGCGAGGCGCAGCAGGAGGACGAGTTCGCGCCGGCGCTGGTGGGGACTCGCATCCACACGGCGGAGGCGCTGGATAAGATCCGGCTGATGGCCGCAGGCAAGAACAACGAGCACGGCGCCACTGTTCTCAAGGCGGTGCGCTTTGGCAAGCTTGTCGGGGGCTACCCCCGGGTAGGGTCAAGGCTTGGCATAGGTTGGGTTTAAAGATATGCCGAGGTACGGAAAGGGCCGACCTGCTTGGGCCTGGGAGAATCCGAGCTTCATCTTGACCTGGAGAATATAAAGGCCGACCTATCTTGGCCCAGAGGGGTCCGAGGTATCCCGTTGGCATGGGCCGAGGTTCATAATCCGAGCTATGATCAGCCGACCTAACTACCTCGGTGCTATGGTTTGCATTGTGAGAGCAGGAGAAGCTATTGGAAGGAAGTAAGGTCCGACCTGGTAAAGATCTTAAGCGCAAGACCCGAGGTACGGAGCCCGTCACATCCGTGCCGAGCTAACCGAGGCAAGGAGCCGTAGGTCGGGCAGGAGTCAATGCTCCTGTCACTTCCTGCCTGGTACAAGAGCGCCTGACGCGGGAGCGTCTGTCACGGAGCCTGGCAGAGGCGTGCCCCGGGTTCGGCGGGGCTGCACGTCTCTGACCGCTGACCACGCGAGATCTGGGAAAAGGCTACGAGGTAGCTCTGCCAGGCCACGTCCTGTCTCTGTCAGAGGAGACATGCTAGTTCTGCCGTTAGGCACAGGAGATGGGCAGGCCATGTCTTGTCCCTGACAGGGTACGATGGTGACCGGTGCAGAGGCATGGCAACAGTGTTCAGCGAGGGGCACAACGGTAACTCGGCTGGCCTATATAGTGGGCTTCACCCCTCCTGCTTGAGGGATCGATAACAGAGAGAGAGAGAGAAGAGAGAGAGAGAAAGGAACCTCGGATCTAGCTCGGAGTTCCTTCTTCCTCCCGTGTAGCTCCATCTTTTACCTCAAGTTCTCACCATTGTATCATCATACAGCTCGAGGAGCAGCTTGTACTTGTCACTTGAGCTATACACTGAGTAGGATAGTGCTGCAGTAGGGGTGTTACCTCCACAAGAGGGCCCCGAAGCAGGGTACATCGTGGTGTGCTTTGTGTTCTTGGTTTCTTGGTTTCTCGTTCGTGTTCTTGCGTGTTCTTGCGTGTGCACTTCTTGAGTGCATAAACCCTCCCCGGATTCCCCCAACGACCATTCGGCCCCATCTTAGCCATACCTATGGCATCTGCCGTGATCCCACCACGACAGTTGGCGCCCACCGTGGGGCAGATTGAGGCGTTGGAGGGAGTTTACATCCGGACGGGCTCAGGCGAGCGTGTTCTTTCCGGGCTTATCGCCAAGATCGGTGAGTTCACCTTCATCAGCGACAACGCGGGGTGTTTCGCCGGCAAGCCCTTCCCCGAGCATGGCTTCACCATGATGCTTGGCAGCTTCGTCACCTATGTTGCTGTCGAGGTTGTTCGCGGTACCCGGAGCAGGTGCTCGTGGACGACGAAACTCCTCTCCTCGCGGCTTTAGGTCGGCGTATCACTCGCCCCGAGAGCTGCGTGGAGGTGATGATGACGGTCCGGTTGATGCCGCTGGCAAAGTAGATGCCAGCAAATCCAAGCCGGCCGAGGTTGCTAAGGTGAGATCTGCAAAGCCCAGGCTAGAGAAAGAGCTGCCTGGTACCCCCGAGCTGCAGGGCCGAGGTGCGACCCTGTAGAGATAGTGGAGACACTGGCAGACCCAGTAAATCCAGGAGTGGATGTAGTGGTGACTGTGGCCGACCTAGAGGCAAAGCGTGTCCTGTTGCAAAAGGAGGCTGTAGCAATGATGACAGCTAGAGATGAGTTCAATAGAGATCTGCGTGAGTACAATGCAGCGAATGGCTTCACCCCGGTAGCAGTTGATACAAATAGGGGAGCCGAGGTGCGGCAGAGAGGCAAGGGGCTCAATGATGAGATAAACAGGGAGGCTCGACCTACCACCTCGGCTAGGAGTGAGAGTCGCGTGTCGACTGGAAGGCCGGTATATAGTTCCCCTGCTAAGAACCTCAGAGCTGCCGAGGCAGGCAGGGCCGAGCTATCCGGGTTGACTGGAGATGCATGGCGTGCGCAGCAGAAGCGAGTCAATGAATTAGTGTATGTAGCTAACCAGCAGAATGAGGCTCTCCGCAGAGCATATGCCGGGGCTGGTGATTCGAGATGGTTTATTCAGCTAGGCCAGTTAGTCAGGTGTCCAAGGGGCAAGCCTCTCTCCACTCGTCGGAGGAGCCGATCGAGCCCGGAGTGTCACCTCGGGTCAGAACAAGCAGCTGCAGATGTATGATCCGGTGTTAGCAGCAAAGCAGAAGGTGGGCCAGGGCAATGCTAGCCGAGCTAAGGGAAACCCCGGCCAGGTAATGCAAGCCGAGCTAAGGGTAACTCCGGTCAGGGAAATCAGAATGGCGGGCAAGCAGCGTCGGCTGGCCGAGGTAAACCACCTCCGCCCCCGAGGTATCAGCAACAACCCGGCCGCAGGGGCAATATCAGCGAGAGCCGGAGTATGTTCAGCAACCTCAGAATGTCGGTCAAGGCGATGACCGATATGATGATGGAGACTCGGCCATGGCGCGAGCTGGATACCACAGAGTGGATGGGGCGTTGGGACCTCGGATAGGAGCTCGGATGTTAGCTCCAGGCGATGTTCGTAACAAGCTGGATAGAATCTACTTGTCCGAGCAACTGGAGGAGGAAGGCCCTCCTGGTCCGGCGTGTTTTGGACCTCGGATCATGAAGGAGCCACCACCGCCAGTATCTCAGTTCCAGTTAGGTCGGAACACCAAGCCATACAACGGGAGCACCAAGCCGCAAGATTGGCTGACAGATTATGTATCCTCGGTGCACATAGCGGGGGGCAATCGCCGATGGGCGGTCCGGTATCTCCCGCACATGTTGGAAGGTCCAGCTCGGATCTGGCTGAATAATTTGCCGGAGTATAGTATCAACTCCTGGATAGACTTGGAGCTGGCGTTTAACAGCAACTTTGCTAGTACATACAAGAGGCCAAACCGACCTCAGCTCCTGGCAGCATGTAAGCAAGATGATCATGAAACTGACCGAGAATTCTTAACTCGGTGGAGCAATGTTCGGAATTCCTGTGAAGGAGTTGTAGAGGCACAGGCCATTTCCTGGTTTGCAGATGGTTGTCGACATGGCAGCATGCTGTGGCAGAGGCTCCAAAGAGATATGCCGAAATCCCTAGCAGAACAATCCGGATTGCAGATTCTTATGCTCTGGGTGATCCGATGCAGCCAGCAGCAGAGGCAGTGGCACGTAACAGAAGGAGGGAGCCAATAAACAACCGGCTCGGACCAAGGTGTAATGACCGCCAAGAGTTCGGACAAAAGAGGAGGGAGCCGGACTACCCATACACCTCGAACCAAGTTGCAGCGGTGAACCCGGATCAGCCCGGAGCTGGAGGTGTCCAGAGGCCGAAAATCAATGGTCCGGCATTTAGTCCGAACCCGGAGCCACCCTTGACTTATGAATGATAGATGGTCCTTGCTGTTACCATACGACCGACCCGCGCAAGCCAGCCAACCATTCAACCCGGCAGTGCAGCTGGAACGCAGAATCAGAGAAGAAGGGGCGAAGGCCGGAGGAAACAGAGAGGACCACCTCAGAGATTTCAGCCGAGGTCCCACCCAAATCTGTCCGGAGCAAATGTTACCCCGATAACCACTGCACCTCCTCCGAGGCCTGCAGCAGCAAGGCCCGTGAATGTTGTGAATGTCCGAGGTAATAACAACAACAATGGTGCCGGACCAAGTCAGCAGTATGAATACCCCGGAAATGACTATAGAGAGGCTCATGCGAGCTATGTGGTCTTTGTGACCGAGCCAACTGACAAGAAGAGTGTGCAGAGGCGTGCCATGGAGGTGAATGCAGTAATGCCGGTGGTGCCGACCTATATGAACTGGTCTGAGCAGGAGATCACTTGGAGCAGGAAAGACACACCTCGGATCATGCCGAGCCCTGGAAAGTATGCCCTGGTGGTAGATCCGACGTTGTGTGGGCCTACTAACAATGTGAGGTTTACCCGAGTTCTGGTGGACAATGGCAGTGCCATCAACATCATGTACCGAGACACAATGGTGAAATTGGGCATATCGCCAAATCAGTTGATGCCAAGCAGTTGTACTTTTCATGGGATTGTGCCTGGCGTTTCCTGTGCACCCATGGGCAAGATATGGGTGGATGTAGCATTTGGAACCAAGGATAACTGCCGAGTTGAGAGTATCGAGTTCGAGGTGGTGGACTTGGAGAGTGCATACCATGCATTGCTTGGAAGGCCGGCTCTGGCCAAGTTCATGATTTCCACCCATGTTGCATACCTGAAGATGAAAATGCCAGGGCCTAATGGGATCATATCCATCTCGGGTGACTACAAGCGAGCCATTCAGTGTGCCTCGGCGGGGTCTAATCTGGCCGATCTTTGGTGATCGCAGCTGAGAAGAAGAAGCTGCATCAAGTGGTGGCAATGGCGCAGTCAACACAGCTCGGCATGTCCGGACTGATGAGCCCGGACTCAACTGCAGCATTCGAGGTGCCCAAGGAGACCAAGAAGATCCCCATTGACCCGGAGCACCCAGAGCATATGGCCATCATTGGGACCGGGCTGGGCGAGAAATAGGAAAGCGAGCTCTGTCACTTCCTCCGTGAGAATCGGGATATCTTTGCATGGTCGGCTAAGGACCTGCCTGGTGTTCCGAGGGAGTTGGCAGAGCACTCTTTATTTGTCAGGCCGAGGTGAAACCGGTGAGGCAACCGACCCGTCGTCTCTCAGACGACCGAAGACAAGTGGTGCTGGACGAGCTGGCTAAGTTGCTTGCAGCCGGGTTCATTATGGAGGTGCTGCACCGGACTGGATATCCAATCCGGTCTTGGTGGAAAAGAAGAAAGACGAGCCAGCCGTGGTCAAGGTGTGGCGCATGTGCATTGACTTCACTAACCTCAACAAGGCGTGCCCGAAAGATCCGTTTCCATTACCTCGGATTGATCAAGTGATTGATTCCACTGCTGGTTGTGAACTGTTGTCTTTTATCGATGCGTACTCTGGTTTTCACCAGATACCACTGAACCCGAAGGATCAAATAAAGACTGCTTTTATTACCCCGTATGGGGCGTATTGCTATCGTGTCATGTGTTTTGGTCTGAGGAATGCCGGGGCAACTTATCAGAGGTGTATGCAGAAATGCCTGCACTCTCAAATGGGCAAAAATGTGCAAGTGTATGTCGATGATATCGTCATCAAAACTAAGGAGAAACGTACTCTCCTCGAGGATCTCGAGGAGACATTTGTGAATTTGAGAAAATATCGGTTGAAGCTTAACCCGGACAAGTGCACCTTTGGTGTCCCGGCTGGAAAGTTGCTTGGATTCCTGGTGTCTAGCCGAGGTATCGAGGTTAACCCGGCCAAGATCCGAGCTATTGAGAACATGAAATTACCGAAGTGTTTGAAAGATGTGCAGAAATTCACAGGGTGCCTAGCCTCGTTGAGCCGATTTGTAGGTCGGCTGGGAGAAAAAGCCTTACCTTTGTACCAGCTCATGAAGAAAAGTACCGGGTTTACATGGACCCCGCAGGCCGACGTGGCGTTCAATGAGCTAAAAAGATGTTGTCCACTGCCCGGTGTTGGCGTCACCATTGCACAATGAGCCGATGTTACTTTACATTGCGGCCACAAACCGAGTTGTAAGTGTGGCAGTGGTGGTGGAGCGCGAAGAAGGTGGCAGGTCGGTGCAGAGACCGGTGTATTACTTGAGCGAGGTGATCTCTACCTCGAAGCAGAATTACCCTCACTACCAGAAGATGACGTATGGTGTCTACCTGGCGGTCAAGAAGTTGAAGCATTATTTCCAGGAGCATCCCATGACGGTGGTGTGCGAAGCTCCAATCTCGGAGATCATCGGGTGCAAAGATGCAACTGGCCGAGTTGCCAAATGGGCGATTGAGGTGTCTCCATATGCACCACATTATGAGAGAAGAGATGCAATTAAATCCCAGGCGTTGCCGGACTTCTTTTGTGATTGGGCCGAGATGCAGTATGAGCCACCCAGGCCGGACTATAATTATTGGAAAATGCATTTTGATGGGTCCAAGACAAAGATCGGGCTGGGGGCTGGAATAGTCCTCACCTCGCCGAAGCGAGATCAGCTGAAATACGTGCTGCAGATTCATTTCTCAGCATCAAACAATGTGGCGGAGTATGAGGCCTTAATCCATGGCTCAATGTGGCGAAGGAGATCGGTATCCGGCGTGTGAGTGCTTCGGCGATTCCGACCTGGTGGTGCAACAATCTTCTGGAACTTGGGATGCTCTGGATGCCAACATGGCGTTATATCGGTTCCATGTGCAAAAGATATCCGGGTTCTTTGAAGGGTGTGAATACAGGCATATACCTCGGACAGAAAATAATGCTGCCGACGTGTTGTCAAAGCTCGGTTCATCTAAAGAGGCAGTACCACCTGGAGTAGCCCTGAATCACTTGAGAACTCCTTCAATCAAACCTTCTCCTGAATCCGAATCTATTTTCATCCCGGCGGAGCAAGAGCCGGACCTGTTCCAATGGAGGTAGACGTCGGATGCGTTTGGTCGGACCCGGGGACTGCGTGGCAGAGCTCGGGGACTGCGCACCGAACCTCGGGGACTGCTCATCAAGACTCGGGGACTGGTCGCAGGATGGTGGAGGAAATAATGGAGGAGATTATGGTGGCCGAACCAATGGAGGTGGACGAGAATTTTTTCCTTTGCACCCAGTGCCGGAGTGGGCGGAGCAAATCATGAAGTTCATAACGGAGGGAAGCTTGCCAAGTGACACAACCGAGGCTAGGAGAATCCAAAGGAGGGCAAAGGCGTACACCATCATCAACAAGGAGCTCTATAAAAGAAGCGTAACCGAGGTGTTGCAACGGTGTGTCGAGCCAGCTGAAGGCAAGGAGATGCTTTTGGAGATCCACCAAGGAGAGTGTGGTCATCATTGCAGCACAAGAGCTCTGGTGGCCAAGGTGTTCAGGCATGGGTTCTATTGGCCCACTGCTCTTGCTGATGCAGAGGCCATAGTCCGGAGATGTGAAGGATGCCAAAGGTTTGCCAAGCAAACGCATATGCCAGCCTCGGCGCTCAAAACAATTCCTATCACTTGGCCGTTTGCGGTATGGTGTTTGGATATGGTGGGAGAGTTCAAACCAGCCCGAGGTAACATGACGCACATACTGGTGATGGTGGACAAGTTCACCAAGTGGATCGAGGTGAAACCAATCCGGAAGTTGGATGGTCATTCAGCAGTGACTTTTTTGAAGGAGATCATTCTGCGATATGGTACCCCCATAGCATTATCTCGGACAACGGCACGAACTTTGCTGTTGGAGAATTTGCTCGGTTTTGCATGAACAAGGGAATCCGGCTGGACATAGCCTCGGTGGCACACCCGGAGTCTAATGGACAAGTGGAAAGATCAAATGCTCTAGTGTTGGCCGGCATCAAGGCTCGGCTCATTGAACCACTGCTGAAAACGCCGGGGTGTTGGATAGATGAGATACCAGCAGTACTGTGGGGTCTAAGGACCACGCCAAATCGATCAACTGGCTATACGCCATTTTTTATGGTCTATGGGGCAGAAGCTATGCTACCCACTGACATCGAATATGATGCGCCCAGAGTGGCAATGTACACTGAAGCCGAGGCAAAAGAGGCTCGGGAGGATGCAGTAGATCTGCTTGAGGAAGCTAGAGAATTGGCCTCATCTCGGTCAGCAATATACCAACAAGGTCTCCGACGTTATCATAGCCGGAGTGTCAACCCTCGTGTGTTTCACGAGGGAGATTTGGTGCTGAGGCTGGTGCAGCGCAAGAAAGGTCGGCACAAGTTGTCACCTCCATGGGAGGGACCGTTCATTGTGAGCCGAGCTCTGCTCAATGATTCGTACTATCTAATAGATGCGCAGGAACCAAGGAAGATGGGCTGGACAACCCCGGATCAGAGGTCAGCGACCATGGAATAGCTCTACTCCGACCTTTCTACTCATGAAGGGCGCAATGTATGTACCTCGGTTAATCCTTAATGAAATGTCGGCACTCCGAGGTTGAAGCTCGGGGACTGCCTCGCTCTTGTGCTTGTGTTTTATTTCTGTTTGTCAATTTCGTTCATATGCCGAACTATTTTGAACCTCGTCTCAAACTTCAAGTAATGTATGCTGTGTAACTAATCTTGTGACTCGACTGACGAACGCCGAAATGGTAGTCAAGAGCAAAGATGAAAAAACGTGGGAAACATGAAAATGGACTCGGGGACTCGGTCCAAAATATAGTTCGGCATGTGTCGTTTACTAACCCCTGTCTTTACCTTTCGTTTATGTCGGATGATTTTGAAACACACCTCGACATTTGCTAAGTACTGTATGCTATAAACAACAATCTTGTGACTCGACTGTCGAACGCCAAAATGGTAGACAAGAGCAAAGAATGCCAAGTATAGTAAACACGAAAGTGAACTCGGGGACTCGTTCCAAAAGGGTTCGGCATAAATTCTTAGAAAAGCATGGTTCGGATAGCAAGATAATAGTACTGGTAGCAAGGCAAACTACTTAAGGTCTATTACATCTGCACCCGGCATACCGGGGATTTAATGTTTTGCTTGAGACAAGTTCAGGCCTCGGAACCAGAGACCTCGGTCGCCGAAGTTGTGGTAGGGACCTCGGAAGCAGGAGCCTCGGGCGCAGGAACAACCTCGGGCGCAGGAACAACCTCGGTCGCGGAAGCAACCTCGGTTGTTGGAGTGGATGCCGGGGTGTCCGTCACGTCGGGGGAGATCACCTCGGTGGCTACGGCTTTGCCGGACTTGCCCTTGGGTTCGGAGGTTCGTCGAAGTTGAAGTCATCATCAGAATCTCAGCCACCTCGGTTGTTTTGCCGGCCTTGCCCTTGGAGCTCTCAGGCTCGTCAAAGTCAATTTCCTCGCCGTCAGAACCTTCTTCACCGGACTCTGCTTCCTCGTCCGAGCTCTCTTCATCCTCAGAATAGAGGCGCCCTCATCAAAGGTCCGGGTGTTTGCATAACTAGCAAAGAGGTCGGCTGCTGCTTGGCGTTTCTCAATGCCATCAGGGTGGTGTTCCAAGGAGAGCCCCTGCGCAGGGAGGTAACCGTGTGGATCTCAACAGATTCATACCAGACAGCACGAACACCAGGGCCTTGTCCGCTCCAGCCCGAGCTGATGAGCATCTCCACTCCCGAAGTCTAGCCTCGGCTCCTTTCAGCTTCGTGGCGAGCTCGTCGATGCAAGTGGGAGTCTTAACCTTGGGCCAGAGGGCACGGTGGACCTCGATGGCAGCATCAACCAGTTTAGTTCCAATGGCCCTGAGCGGCCTGATCCGAGCATTAAGGGCAACAAGGTGGTCCTGGATATCCCAGCTTTCGCTGAGGGTTTCTGTCTCAGCCCTCTTTGCCCGAGCTGCTTGAACTTCGCGGATAGCCTTGTCCTTGGAGTGCTCAAAGTTCTCTGAAGAAGACAAAAAGGCTGTCGCTGAAATAAGGCATACGGTGGCACGGGGTGTAGGTCGGCAGAAAATAAGGAAAAGGGGAAAAGAAACTTACTGTCCATTTGGTGATTAATCCGAGCGAGCTCGGACAACCAGCTTTTCGATATAGCTCGGAGGGCGATAAGTTCGGCTTCGGCCGAGGTGGCGCGGCTCTCCAGGGTCTTGGCAAGCTCTTGCTGCTGTTCGGCGGCCTGGTCTTTGACCTTCATAGCGTCCTCCACAGCAGTTTTGGCTTCATTAGCCCGGTTCAGCTCTTGTTGCAGCCGAGCTATTTCATCTTCGGCTGTCTTCAACTTGGAGGCATAATCTTTGTCGCTCTGCTCCTTTGCGGATAGAAGAGTCCGGTGAGACTTCTTCAGTCTGTTGTGATCCAGCAGGAGGTTCTTGAAGATCTTTGTCCGAGCATTGTTGCACTCCTGAAAAAATAGAGAGATCAGTTCGAAGAAATCCGAGGTCTTTTTAGCACCCGAGGCCCAATTGAGTCCCGGGGACTCGGCATTGGCCTCGGGGACTCAGCATGGGAGAAATGACAAGTTTTTGAGATTCAAGCCGAGCAATTTTAACTCGGTGGAGTGTCAATTGCTCAACCCGAATCTCGGGGACTGGGAATAGTGTATGTTTGTCATTTGGTTTCAAAGGAAGAAAGAGAGTTGCGTAAAGAAACTTACCGAGGCCTTCTTGCTGCAATCAAGGACCGCAGTCTGCATGTTGTAGATGGACTGGAGCACGGCGCTAGGTCCAACTGGATGCTCAGAGCTCGGGTTAGAGGAGACCTCGGCAGCGTCAGCCGAGTTCCAGTCCATGTCATAGTGCTTCTCCGAGCCTAAGCTGTTCCCGCTCTTGGTCCGGAGTTGCCCGACCTCCCAGCTGCTGATGTTCGGCTGGATGGTAGCAGCGAAAAGAGCTCGGGAGGTGGCGACCTGAGAGCTCGAGGGCGCGGTCTTGGTCAAGGTGGACTCGGCAGAAGCGGGAACATGCGGCACCAGTTGGGTGCTCGCAGCCTTGGGGCCCGGTGGCGGTGGCGGCATCGGAGTTTGCTGTGGCTGTTTGGGGGGCTCAACAACTGGAGCTGAATCTTTCTTCTGCTTGTTGTTGTTGCTTCTTCTGCTGCTGTTGCTGCTGGTTGCGCGCAGCTTGAGACTTGGGGGAGAGCCGAGGCTCCAGCACGGTCTTAGCCGGAGTCTTGGCGCGATCTGTCTCCGCATCCTTCTGAGGAGGCGGAGGAGTCTGATCTCGGCGGGGAGCAGAGTGCCCAGGCCGGAGTCAGAGCTCGGCGGTGGAAGTTCGGCGGAGGACACGCACCGGGGAGGAGATGGTCCTCTCCGGGCTGCTGAGGTCAATGGACCGTTCTGGAGGAGAGGCTCTGGCGGGGCTGCCGAGGTTAACCTCGACCTCGGTTGTCTGAGCTTCAACCACTGGAGGCAGTGGTGAATGTATCGAGCTGTGGCTCTGTTTGATCTGCCGAGCCGGGCTAGACGAAAAAGAAAAGATTAAGTTAGAGTATAAAAAACTTAACCTCGGAACAGCGTGAAAGGTAAAAAGGAGCAAGGTGACTTACGCATCTTCCTCCACGGGGCCTCGCTTCTTGTGCCTCGCCGAGGTCTTCTTGGCACGCTTGGCTTTGGGCGCGCAGTCTCCGAGGTCTTGGAAGCCTCGGCATCCGAGGTACCGGGTCCTGAGCGCTTCCGGGAAGCTGCAGACGCTGGATGAAAGTTCTTATATGTTGGAGGAGCATATGAAATTGGAATAACGTTGACAGGTTCCAGAATTTGGCAATCGTCATCGTCGTCATCGGGCCAGTCCTGGATGACGAACGAACTGGTGGGCGGTGCGAGGTGAAACCACGAGTCTTACCCGAGGTGGCCTTGGGAATGGGGAGGTGATCCTCATTGTCCGGATCTTCAACCTCGGCGGCGGCCGGGATAGGCAGGTCGGGAGTCCACTCCTTAGAAGAAAGGGGGCCATCCTCGATTTCCTGTCGAGTGAACTTCTGCAGAGGTGGCAAGGTAAAACCGAGTTAGCACAAGAATCAATACAAGGTCGGGGTGAAAATGAAACCGAGGAATATTATACGTCGGGTAAGGTACACTTACTTGAGCTGGAAGGTGATCTCGGTCATAGGGCTTGACACCCCATTTCCACTTATCGGGCATGGTGGTCTTGGCGATGGCCCGGATGCGCCTCTTCACCTCGGAGTCATCAAGTTCAAAGTGCTGTGCCGAGTGGGGTCGTAGCGGCCACTCATGTGGCAGATCTTATGGGCCCGCGCTTGTAAAGGGCTAACTCGGCGGGTGATCATGGTGCGCAAGATGTCATCTGCCCCCAGCTTTTCTCCTGGAGGGACATCATGGTTTGGTGGATCAGTAGAACCTCGGGAGCGTCGGGTGCAGGCTCATAATCCCAGTTGAGTTGGGCAGCGGGGGTTCCGATGGTGAACTCCGGCAAATTGATGAGGTCTTCGGTGCCCGGGTTCTTCACATAGAAGAAGGAGCGTTGCCATTTGCGGCAGGAGTCCAGGCCCTGAATCCGAGGAAACTCAGAGAGGCGCCGAGGTGAAATCGAGGCCGCCCCGCAAGCGGTCATCTCCTTGTCCACGACCTTCTTGTTCGGGACACTTTGCTTCTTGAGCTGGAAGTACTTGGCCCAGGACTCGATGCTTGGCCATAATCCGAGGTAACCCTCGGAAAAGGTCGCGTAGGCCGAAAGTTGGAGGATGGCATTGGCGGGCAGGTGGTGTGGTTGTAGCCCAAATTGTCCAAGAAATCCCGGAAGAATTTCCCGGCCGGGAGCCCGAAACCACGTTCGAAGTGATCCAGGAAGACGACCCGCTCCCCGGATTCCACCTCGGGTTCGATATCTTCTTTCTTCGGAACCCGGCAGATGAGTTTAGCCGGGATCCGCCGTGAATCTCGGAGCCACTTGATGTCGACCTCCGTGACATCGGATCCCTCCCAGCTACCTCGTTCTCCAGGTGCTCCTTCCTCGGCGGGATCCGAGGCAGAAGACATGTTGACGCTTTCCTGCAGAAGAGGGAGGTTCAACCGGGGTAAGTACCTCGGACAGTTCAGGATAGCCGGGGTAAATACCTCGGATCATTCAAGACAGCCGGGCTAAAGGATTTAGGCGGGAAACACGTTTCTACCACTGCAAGATACTAGCAAAGATCTACCGATGAGCTAAAAAGGAAATAAACTCGAGTTCATCAAGGGGCAAACTAAGAGGACAGTGCTGTGGATGTGTCTAAAATGAATCTAGTGAGATTTAAATGTACTAAAAGGGCTCGAGGGGATCATCTAGTTCATCAAGGTCTTAGGGTTCATCAGGATCCTCGAGTTCATCGAAGGATGAACTCATCCATGGCAATGGAGGGGAAGCGAAGAACTCACCGGTGAAGTACTCGAAGATCGAGGTTTGATGGCGAGTCGAGGGTGGCGCGAAGGATCGACGGCGGAGTGGCGGCGCAAGGCGCGGTGCGCGTTTCCGGCGAGAAGCTTCGAGACGGCGAGGTCGCAGCGGCGAGTGCTCGACGGCGGCGCTGGTTGCAGTGGAGGCGAAGCGGCGAGTGAAGGGGGAAGGAGAAGTTACCCCTGGGCCCCTATTTATAAGCCGCGTGCGGTAACGGCGCACTACCGCGCGGTTACCGGGGAGACGTGGGATCGTGTGTGGGCGGAGGAACGGTTGCGCGGTTGGTGGCCGCACGATCGGCCACATCGTGGGCCGCAGGACGGCAACCGCCAGCGCCGGATTTTCTGTGCTGGTCAGCGCGAGAATCGAGGGGTCGTGGGCGGTCAAGTTGGTCAAGTACTTGAGTGCGCGTGTGCACTGTTTGGTGGGTCCGGCTGACGAAGGCGGCGTGTGGTCAGGACCTGTCTTTCAGGTCCGGATTTCGAGGTCCGGGCAGAGATTCTTCGCCACGTGCCTCGGAAAATCTTGAGGCAAGATTGTGCTGAGTCAACAGCTCGGAAAGTTCAGATCGCATATCAACCTCGGATTAGATTATGGTCTGTGGGAAGTACCTCGGCGGAGCTATTTTGAGGTCGGTTTTAGAGGTGGTGCCTTGCTTATTTTGAACCTGCTACGGCCCTCCATCCGAGGTCGTAGGACCGCACCAGCTTCGGGGACTAATGTCGGGGGGCTACCCCCGGGTAGGGTCAAGGCTTGGCATAGTTGAGTTTAAAGATATGCCGAGGTACGGAAAGGGCCGACCTGCTTGGGCCTGGAGAATCCGAGCTTCATCTTGACCTGGAGATATAAAGGCCGACCTATCTTGGCCCAGAGGGGTCCGAGGTATCCCGTTGGCATGGGCCGAGGTTCATATCCGAGCTATGATCAGCCGACCTAACTACCTCGGTGCTATGATTTGCATTGTGAGAGCAGGAGAAGCTATTGGAAGGAAGTAAGGTCGACCTGGTAAAGATCTTAAGCGCAAGACCCGAGGTACGGAGCCCGTCACATCCGTGCCGAGCTAACCGAGGCAAGGAGCCGTAGGTCGGGCAGGAGTCAATGCTCCTGTCACTTCCTGCCTGGTACAAGAGCGCCTGACGCGGGAGCGTCTGTCACGGAGCCTGGCAGAGGCGTGCCCCGGGTTCGGCGGGGCTGCACGTCTCTGACCGCTGACCACGCGAGATCTGGGAAAAGGCTACGAGGTAGCTCTGCCAGGCCACGTCCTGTCTCTGTCAGAGGAGACATGCTAGTTCTGCCGTTAGGCAACAGGAGATGGGCAGGCCATGTCTTGTCCCTGACAGGGTACGATGGTGACCGTGCAGAGGCATGGCAACAGTGTTCAGCAAGGGGCACAACGGTAACTCGGCTGGCCTATATAGTGGGCTTCCACCCCTCCTGCTTGAGGGATCGATAAACAGAGAAGGAGAGAGAGAGATAGAGAGAGAAAGGAACCTCGGAACCCCCGGAGACACCTCGGATCTAGCTCGGAGTTCCTTCTTCCTCCCGTGTAGCTCCATCTTTTACCTCAAGTTCTCACCATTGTATCATCATACAGCCGAGGAGCAGCTTGTACTTGTCACCTTGAGCTATACACTGGTAGGATAGTGCTGCAGTAGGGGTGTTACCTCCATAAGAGGGCCCCGAAGCAGGGTACATCGTGGTGTGCTTTGTGTTCTTGGTTTCTTGGTTTCTCGTTCGTGTTCTTGCGTGTTCTTGCGTGTGCACTTCTTGAGTGCATAAACCCTCCCCGGATTCCCCCAACGACCATTCGGCCCCATCTTAGCCATACCTATGGCATCTGCCGTGATCCCACCACGACAAAGCTCGCGGCGGGGCTGTATCCCATTTTCTTCCAGACCATTTTCGCCGGTTTGGTGCCGCCGTTTTCCCCTTTGCTGGAGGAGGTTCTGGCCTTCTATCAGATCCAACTTCTGCATCTGCACCCCAACTCCATCTTGATCCTCGCCATCTTCGCGTATCTTTGCGAGGCGTATTTGGGGGTGATGCCTTCCGTGGCCTTCTTCCGGAGCTTCTACGCGCTCCGCTCCACGGCGCCTGGCGAGCGGTCTGGTTGTGTGTCCTTCCGCATCGCGGATGGGATGGGAGGCATCTACATCCCCATGTCCTGGGACGGCGACAAACCCGTCACACGGGTGACGAAGAAGGTGGACGATTTCCGCCAGCGGTGGTTCCTCGTGGACGCCAAGACGCAGAATTCCTTCTTCGACGTCCCTGAGGCGCCGCCGCTGAAGAACTCGAACTGGTCGAGTGCAAGCTTTCAGAGCCCGAAGATTGCTGACTTGGTCGCACGCATGAAGCTCGTCCGCGACGCTGGCCTCACGGGGCAGATGGTTGCTGAAGACTTCGTGAGGCGCCGTATCGCTCCTCTCCAGAAGCACACAAAGCCGATGTGGATGTATTCAGGCCCGGCGGACGCAATGCGGCTGCACTGCAGCTCCCACACCCCCGACGTCATAGCTTCCATAATGGGCATCCTCTTCACCGCCCCGGAGGTTCCTGTGCCGCGCAGTGAGCTCGCGAAACCACTCCATCAGATTACTCCGAAGAAGCGCCTCGCGATCCTGGAGCTGATGCCGGAGTTCACCCCTCAGGGCCTGGCTGGGGAGGAGAAGAAGGAGGCGCGGCGCCCGTGGTGGAAGAGGACTGGGCCTCGGAGTCACCCGCCGCATCTGACGCCGATCTGGGCGTCACCTGTGGAGGGGCGAATCCCTCGGCAGGGGAGGCGAGCTCTTCGAGACCTGCTCCTCCGAGGGAGAAGTTCTGGAGATTTCGTCCAGCGGGGACGAGGATTTCCTTGTGGCCCCTTCGCGCCAGGTCGCGGAGGGGGAGGAAGACAGCGATGAGGAGGCCGTAGCGGGACGCTGCGATCCCCGCTCCAAGGCTTTTCACGACAGGGCCGCCAAGAGCCCAGTGGGCACCCCTCTCAAGAGGAAAGCTGAGACTGCTCCTGAGGGGCCCGGCTCTGGAGCTGCTTCGTCGAGGTCGTGGCGGTCGTCCACTACGATGTGGGTTGACTCACGCGCCAAGTCATCTGGGTAAGTTGGTCCCCGTTTTCACATCTTTCGAGAGTTTTCTTGCTCCCCTCTTGATGGCCTTCCTGTTTGTTTGTTAGGGATTTGGTGACGGCAAAACGCCGGAGGCTCCGCAAGGCCGCGGAGGTCCGGGGCCTTGCCTCGGCAACCGTCGAGGAGCCTGTGGAGCCCTCAGCTGAAGAGGTTGCTAAGCCCGTGGTGACTGAGGCCTCGGAGCCGGTCGGAGGAGGCCACGAAGCCTGTGGCGGAGGAAACCGCAGGGCATGTGGTGGTTGCACCTCTGACCGGAGCAGCTACTTCGTCTTCTACCGCGGAGGTGCGCCCCGAGGAGGAGGCGGTGGTGCGGACACCAACACCACGCCCTGTCACTCCACCAGAGCGGCAAGAGGAGGTCGCCGCGGAGAAAACGGGGAGCGGCTCGCCGGCGAAGGGAGGCGCCGACGTTGAGATGGGGGAGAACATTCCTCCGCCGCCCCAAGGCACCGACGCCGCGATGGAGGAAAATGTCCCTCCGCCGCCCCCGCCTAACGCAGATGCTGAGGGGGCGGCGGCTTCTTCTGAGGTCGCAGCGGGCTCGGCGGCGGCGGACCCACGGTGGCTGGGCAATCTTCCCCAGCCCCTGAAGCTCGAGAGGAGGCGCCGATGGAAGACGACGGTGCTGGAGCCCATGGCCCCAATGACGGAGAGGGCTCGCTTCACAGCCCCCAGGCCAGGTCGACCCGGGCCCAAGCTTGGAGACCCCACCCTTGAAACTAGTGCGCAGGGAGCCTCCATGTCTCGGGAGTTCGCGGGCTCTGGTCCTGGGTGGCAAGAGCTGGAGCGGCGCTCGCCGCAGCTCTACCTTCCGCCTGGCGAGGGGTGCACTGGATGGGCTGGAGGCCCAACTCGCTCTCGAGGAGGCCGAGCTCGCCAGAGAGTATGATGAACTTGAGAGGGCCTGGACCCGCTTCTTCGAGGTCGTGGAGCAACGTCGCCACGACAACGAGGCCATGCAGGCGCAGCGAGAGGAGGCGCTGCGCTTCGCCAAGGAGGTCCGCGAGAGCGCGGTGCGCGAGGCTCAAGAGACCCTGGAGCCACTCCAGGCAGAGCGCCAGGCCGCTGCAGAAGATCGCGAGGCGGCCGTGCGGAGCGCCAAGCCGCTGCCTCAGAGCGCGCGGCCCTCGAGACCACGCTAGCCGCTCAGCGCCAAGAGCTTGCGACCGCGAGGGGAAATTTGCTGCGGAGTCGGAGGCTACGCGAAGTCTTTGGACCAACACCGCGTGTCTTGGATGCCCGTGAGCAAACTGGCGGCGCGCGAGCGGAGGTGCTCAAGCGCGAGGAGCAGCAACTGCAGGCTGACAAGGAGCTGTCCACGCAGCGCGCAGATCTTGAGGCGCGGGAGGGCAATCTGGCCGAGGCCATAGGCAAGCATGATGAGGAGGTGGCCAGGCACAAAAAGCTTGTAGAGAAGTCCAACCGAAAGCTCGCCGCGAGGAAGGAAGAGGCTGAGAAGGATGCCGCCGCCAAGCAGAAAGAATACCGCTGCCGTCGCCGAAGAATATGCCGGGAAGTTCAGGAAGCAGGAGGACCGCTTCAAGAAGAAACGCGCGGATGACAATGCCCGCATCATTCAACTGGAGCACCAGAACGCCAACCTGAACTCCCAGGTGAGGCGCGCCAGGGACGGTCGTCGCCGCGCGGAAGAGGCTCGCGAACGTGCAGATCAAGACCTCGCCTCCCTGATGGCTGATATGAGGGAGCTGAACGCGCAGGTGGGCCCTGCTGTGGAGCGTGCTGCAGAGGCTGAGCACAGCGTGCAGGCGGCGCGGGTCCTGACGCAGCAGCGGGAGCGCATGTTCAAGTCCTTGGTGACCCGGGGGAACACTCTCGCGGGGCAGCTAGGAGTGGATGCCCTGTTGTTCCCGTCATGGGAACGCTGACGCCGCCACATACCTCGCCTACTTCGATCAGCTCTTCACTGTGCTCGAGGGCCCTGTGGCGGAACTTGGCGACGTTGTTGATGAGGAGTGCCGCAAGCTCTTGACGTGGCGATCGATCGCGTCTTCGCCAACCTCCAGCGCCTTCAACCCGGCTTCGACTACGAGTCAGTGACCGAGCCCGTCGAGGAGACCAAGCCTGGGAGCTCTCCAACTTGGTTCGAGAAGAAGTCAACGATTACGTCGACCGCTTCAAGAGGGTTGAGGCGGAGCAGGCCGCTGAGGAGGATGAAGGCGCCGAAGAAGAAAGGCTGAAGAGGACGGCGATGGTGAACCCTCTGCCTAGGCCACTCCTGCAACAAGATGCGCTTGACGCGCAATTATCTTTGTTTTAAGACTTGTTTTAATTCACTGGCTTGTAAGATACTTTGATCGTATGCAAACATGTGTGTGTGCCCCTCGAAGGGCCTTTTATCCCTGTTCCATGTCTTTCTTCGCTCTACGTCGTCAGGACCCATCTCTTTGCGCTATGACACCGCCGCTGCGGTATGCCGGAGCGTGACTCGGCAAGGCCGGGGGGTGTTTAAGGCTTGGAGAGGTAAGGGCTCTCGAGTCGCGGTGCTCGAGGGCCCCCTTTGACGCACAAGCAGTCCATGGAGTGTGAGAGAGAAAAAACCGCTCGAGGGACGACAGGTGCTCGTGAGAGGGAGAAAAACTCTGAGGGGCGCGAGCGCTAGACTTAGCTTGGCGAGACTTTGGCCTCGTAGAGGGCGTTGGCGTTGGTTCCCTGATGGTGCGCTCCCTCTAGGGGTCGGAGCGTGACTTCTCGACCTTGGGGAGGACTCTTGTTCCCTGTATTGGTTAGAGAGGCAAACCCAAAGCAGGCACATGGTAGTAAACACTCATGCGCGCTTATAGGCTTCCTCATGAGTATCTCGCGAGGAGAGTAAGTACCAAGGTCCTTTGGTGAGGTGGCGTGTTTTGGGAGCAAGCCCATGGGCCAGAGCTCTTTGGGAGGTAACAGGCGTGAGAGCGTGCTCACGTGTTAGAGCTCGGATCCTTTGGATTTTGCGGTGCTGTTGGGGTGCTCTTGAGGCACAGTCACCGTACTCAGCCCCCGCTCGCGAGGTGCGCATGGGGAAGAATATGAGCGCGAAATGAACTAAGATGATGAAAAGTAAAACTCACCACCAAAATATTACATAGCGGCGCCTCAGCGCAATGTTTCATTGAGAAACGAATTGGTTCATTACACTTGGTGTGACCAAGATAAAGTTTTCCATGTCGAGGCATGGGGACCACATTCAGTGGCTGAGACTCTTCACGGCCTGCGGCGGCACGTAATCAGGAGAGCTCAGAGGGGCTGGCCCTCGGGAGGAGAAGCTTTTGTGAAGCTTGGAGGTGAAGTTGTGTGCTTCCCTCTAGAGACAAAAAATGTCTGGCGTGACTATGATCACGGGTAGAACTTGCGTAGATGCGCGATGTTCCATGGATTCTTGACCGGATGCCGTCCTCCGTTTCGAGGCGTACCGCGCCAGGCCTGGCGATGTGTGAGACCCTGTAGGGGCCTTCCCACATTGGCGAGAGCTTGTGGAGACCTTCCCTGGAGAGGATTCTCCTGAGGACGAGGTCGCCTGTCTCGAGAGTGCGCGGACGTATGTGGCGGCTGTGGTAGCGTCGCAGGTCTTGCTGGTACTTGGCTGCCCTGAGGGCGGCACGGCGGCGCAACCCGTCAAGGAGCAGCAGGTCGTCGCTGTGGAGGTCTGCTTGATCGTCCTCGTTGAAGGCAAGGACCCGTGCGGATCCATGCTTGATCTCTGTGGGGAGGACTGCTTCAGCTCCATACACGAGGGCAAATGGCGTCTCACCAGTGGGCTTCGTGGGGTTCGTGCGGATGGACCAGAGCACGGACGGGAGTTCGTCTATCCAGCCCTTGCCGTAGCCCTTCAGGCGATTGAAGCTTCTTGTCTTGAGGCCCTTGAGGACCTCAGCATTTGCTCGCTCGGCTTGGCCGTTGCTCTGTGGGTGAGCCACCGAGGCGAAGCAGAGCTTGGTGCCGAGGCTCTCGCAGTAGGCCCTGAAGATGCCGCTGGTGAATTGTGAGCCATTGTCGGTGATGATGCGATTAGGCACACCAAAGCGGCAGACCAGGCCTCTGATGAATTTTACTGCTGCCCTGGCCGGTATGCTGCGCACTGCTTCAACCTCTGCCCACTTGGTGAACTTGTCGACTGCCACGAAGAGGAAGCGGTAGCCCCCTTGTGATCTCGGGAAGGGTCCCAGATGTCTAGCCCCAGACCGCGAAAGGCCACGAGAGCGGGATGGTTTGGAGTCCCAGTGCAGGCTGATGGACTTGCTTGGCGTGGAATGGCACGCATCGCAAGACTGGACGATGGTGGTGGCATCTTGAAGCACTTGGGGCCAGTAGAAACCGCTCCTGAAGACCTTGCCTGCCAGGGTGCGTGCAGAGGAATGGTGGCCACACTCTCCACTGTGAATGTCTCTGATCAGCATGCGGCCTTCCTCGGGGGGGACGCACTTGAGTGCAATTCCATTTGGGCGCTTGCGGTACAGGTCTCCCTCGAGCCACTCGTTCTGCCTCCGCGTCTTCTTCAGGAAGGACTCCCTTCAGCAGGTAGTCTTTGAGTTCGTCAACCCAGCCTGTCTCTTGATGCACCATAGCCAGCAGCAGACGCTCCCCTGAGGATGGACCGCAGTTGGGTGCCCCACCTACAGGAGGTGGTGGGAGTACTTCGTCTGTGCTTGGCTGCTGCTTCTTGTGGCTGCTTTATGGACGCCTTGGAGAGTCTCTCTTCAAAGACGCCGGCCGGCTGGGCCTGCCTTCGTGATGCTCGCTTGGCGATGTCATCTGCCTCCTGGTTCTCCTTTCGCGGGATGTGCATGAGCTCCATGCCCCTGAAGTGCTTCTCGAGCTTGCGGACCTCTTCAAGGTAGGCGGCCATGTGGTCGTCTTTAGGCGTGTAGCTCTTGTTGGAGAAGTTAACCAGGAGCTGGGAATCACCCTTTATGAGTAAGTGCTTGACGCCAAGGGCGATTGCGGCTCTGAGCCCGGCGAGGAGGCCCTCGTACTCGGCGATGTTGTTGGAGATCTTGTCTATTGTGAAGCACAGCTGGATGGCGTAGTAGAGCTTGTCACCTTTTGGTGAGGTTAAGACAACGCCAGCCCCACCATTGCGGCAGGCGAAAGCTCCATCGAAGTGCATGGTCCAGTGGCTTGGCATTGTATCTCCCGATGACGCGGTTTCTTCTTCGCGAGGCTCTTCAGGAGTTGGGTCTGTCCACTCGGCGACGAAATCCGCCAGCGCTCTCCCTTTTATGACTCTTGTGGTGTCGAAGCGCAAGTTGAATGGTTGCAGCTCAATGTTCCATCCTGCGACGCGGTCAGTAGCGTTGGGGTTGCGCAGGATCTGCTCCAGGGGGAAGGACGTGACCACCGTGATGGGGTGGCCCTGGAAGTAGTGGCGCAGCTTCCTGGAGGCGATGAGTAGCGCGAGGAGGAGCTTCTGCTGCACTGGGTACCGCTCGCGAGCATCTCGCAGTACAGTACTGACGAAGTAGACTGGATGCTCGACGAGGGTCGTTGATGGTGCGGCAGCGTCGGCTCCCTCGAGAGGCTCCTCAGGACCTTTGGCGAGGTTTGCCTGTGGAGGAGCCTCGGCAGGGGTGCTTGTAGGGACTCGACTTGAGGCTGTGGGTCTGGCACTGGGTCTGGAGAGACTGTTCCTCGTCGGGAGGTTCTGGACTTGGTGTGGCAGTGCTTTTCTTGGGGAGAACTGGCTCTTCTCTTTCCACCACCAGGACGGCGCTTGCAGTTTGTGGAGTGGCTGCTAGGTACAGCTTCAGATGCTCGCCTGCCCTGGGGGCTACCATGACTGGTGAGCTAGCCAAGTATTTCTTCAAGTCCTCAAATGCTTTGTCGGCCTCTGGAGTCCACTTGAAGGTGCCGGATTTCTTCATGATCTTGAAAAATGGCAAGGCTCTCTCGCCGAACTTGGAGATGAAGCGGCCTAAGCTGGCCATGCATCCTGCTAGGCGCTGCATGTCCTTGAGGCGGCGAGGTGGCTGCATGTCTTCTATAGCCTTGATCTTGTCAGGGTTTGCTTCTATGCCGCGGTGGGACACGAGGAACCCGAGGAGCTTGCCTGAAGGCACCCCGAAGACGCACTTGGCGGGGTTTAACTTGATGTTCACCTTGCGCAGGCTGGCAAGGTTTCCTCGAGATCCTTCAAGAGAGTGTCTCCCTCGCGAGACTTGACCACGATGTCGTCGACATAAGCTTCTGCATTTCTTCCCATCTGAGCCCCCAAGGCGATCCTCATGAGCCTCTGGAAGGTGGCGCCGGCATTTTTCAGGCCAAAGGGCATGCAAGTGTAGCAATACACACCACAAGGGGTGAGAAATGCTGTTTTCTCCTCGTCTTCCTTGGCCATTTTGATCTGGTGGTAGCCTGAGAAGGCATCCAGGAAACAGAGGAGATCACAGCCGGCGGTGGAGTCCACAATCTGGTCTATCCTTGGCATGGGGTATGGATCCTTGGGGCAGGCCTTGTTTACGTCTGTGTAGTCGATGCAGAGCCGGCCTCCTCCATTGGGTTTTGGGACAACCACACCGTTGGAGAGCCAAGTGGGGTGGGCAACTTCTCGAATGATGTCTGCTGCTTTCAGCTTCTCTACTTCTTTGATGATGAACGCTTGCTTCTCGGGGGCTTGTTTCCGCGCTTTCTGCTTTACAGGGCGTGCGTCTGGACACACGGCTAAGTGGTGCTCGATCACCTCCCTTGGTACACCGGACATTTCTGACGGAGTCCATGCGAACATGTCAGAATTTGCCCGAAGGAAGGCGACGAGCGCGCTTTCCTATTTGGGAGGCAAGCCAGCGCCTATGGTGACGCTAGCCCCCGAGCCCTCAGCCCCCGAGCCGCTGGTGCTCAGCGACACCTTCTTTGTAGATGCTTGCTCTTGAGTGAACAGCTGTTTCTTCTTCTTGGGCCTCTCGAGAGGCTCCATGTCCTCGTCAGCGGGGAATGCCATGGCAGCGGCCTTGTAGGCGATCTCGACAGCGCGCGTGGCGTCCTGTACGTGACCACGTATGGTGATGGTGCCACCGCTGCCAGGGATCTTGACCATGTTGTAGGCGTGGTGCGTGACGGCCATGAACTTCGCGAGGGCGGGGTAGCCGAGGATGGCGTTGTAGGGCAGGCCAATGTGCGCGACGTCGAAGTCAATTAGCTCGGTGCGGTAGTTCTCCTGCGTGCCAAAGTGACCGCGAGCCTCACTTGCCCCAGAGGCGAGATTGAGCCGCTGGTGACCCCGGTGAAGGGCCTGGAGGGCATGAGCCACTCGTAGGGCACTTGAAGCGTCTCGAAGGTCTCGACAGAGATGACGTTCAGGCCTGCACCCCCATCAATGAGCGTCTTGCCGACGGCGATGTTGTTGATGGTGGGGGTGCACACCAACGGGAGGGTGCCCACAGTCTTGTAGACTTGGGGTGATCTTTGGCGTCGAAGGCGATGGTGTACTGGGACCACTTGAGGGGGCGGGACGTCTCGACCCCGGGAAGCGCTGCGTTGAGCTCGCGAGCGAACTGCTTGAACTGGTTGTTCGACTTGGGCGCCTGGGATCCGCCGAGGATGCATGCCATGGCACCCTTGGGGGCCTGGTAGCCTCCAGGCTCTTCGTCGGGAAGATTGTTGTTTTTCTCGGCGGCATTCGCCTGAGTTCCCTGGGCCTCTGGAAGTTGCCCTTGCGTCCACCTTTGCGGTAACCACGGCCTCTGCCGCGGCCACCGCTGCCTTCTTCTTGCTCACGCTTCTTGCTCAGCTGCTTGAGGTCATAGCAGTTCTCCGTCGCATGGCCGCGCCTGTTGTGGTAGATGCAGAACGGGCGGTTGTCCACCTTTTTCTCGCCAGCCTCTGGGAGTCCTCGCGAACATGCTTGGCGTCGGGTTCAGCTGCCAGGACTGCGGTAGGCTTGCGCTTTATCTCGTCACGCCTCTTCTGGGTCTTGGATCCCTCGACAGGGTCGTCTGTCGAGCCCACCTTGACGAAGAGGAGCCCTTCTTCTGCCTTGGCGCACTTGTCTGCGATGTCGAAGAGCTTCACCACGGAGGAGAGGGTATCATGGATGCCGAGCTTCTCGAGCATCCTGTGGTTGGTGACGCCCTCTCTGAAGGCCGCAATGACGTGCGAGTCCGGGATGTTCGGGATTTGTTGCGGACTTGGCTGAAGCGCTGGATGTACCTGCGGAGGGTCTCGCCAGGCTTCTGGCGCACAGCTCGCAGGTCGTTGTAGGTGAGGGCGCGCTCGTACGTGCCCTTGAAGTTTGCAACGAACTGCTGGCAGAGCTCCTCCCACGAGTCGATGGAATCCTCGGGAAGGTTCAGAGCCACGACAAGGCGGAATCCTTGAGAGCGTGGGAGAACCAGTTGGCCATGACCTTGTCGTCTCCCCCCGCAGCTTGGATGGAGGTGGTGTAGAGCTGCAAGAACTCGAGGCCGCGCATCCTGTGGCGTACGAGGCGATGCCACCCTGTAGAGCACGGCGGTTCTGTCGCCCTGCTTGGCCGATTTCCTCAACGATGCGCTTCTGGAGGTCCTTCTGGCGCTCCATTTCCACCCGCGCGTCTGGGGGTGTCCGCTGCACGATTTGACAATCGCGCGGCGAGGACGCGTGGGATGCGGCCTTGTGCGCCGCGGCTGGAGGCGGACCTGGCGGAGGCGGTGGCGGAGGTGCGCCATGCGCGGTGGTTCCTGCGCGTCCGGAGTTGTGGTGCACCAGAGAGCGCGACGCCGCCGGAGCTGCGCACGGTGCTGCCGCGATGTCGACGAGGTGCTGGAGGCGGCCGAGCCAGTTGTCATGCGCCTCGGCGGTGGGGCGGTAGCGAAAGAGCTCCGCGGCCATGAGCAGCGCGGTGTTCGGGCTGGGCGCTGGACGCCCAAGAGTGGAGGCGCTGTGGCGCTGGGACGGATGCGAGGACTCAGCGTCCTCTCCGTGCCCGTGGTCGACGTCTTCGTCGAAGTGGTCGTCGTGGTGGCCGTCATCGTCCTCGGGGTGCTCCACACGCGGTTCAGCGGTGTTGCGCCCCGTGGCACGGCTGGCGCGGGGACGGCCGCGAGGGTTGGTGGTGTTGGCAGCGGGCTCGGTGGTCGCCCTGCCTGATGCCCGCCGGGTGGCGCGACCTGCGCGAGTGTCTGCCATGGTGCAGAGGTCGATGAAGGTTGACGACGCGCCTCAGCCCCCTACCTGGCGCGCCAATTGTCGGAGAATGACTCCCACGAAACAGGGATAGTCAAGCTCACGAAGAGAGTTCGTGTAAGGGGCTGAACACGTTGGTCAAACAACCCTCAACCTGCACGGCGACGGTGCTCGTCGAGCAAGTGGAGGGACATGACGACAGAGATGAACACCAGCCCGTACCCAGGTTCATGGCCCTCGTGTGGAGGTAATACCGCTACTCCTGCTTGTCTGTATTGCACTGCTTGTAGAGGTTACAGTACAATGAGCTTGCCGAGGGCTCTCTTTTGGCAATGGTGTATACAAGGAAGGGAAGCAGTGGTCTTCTTCTTCCTTGCACGTAAGTGGCTATGCTGGAATGAGAATGCGATCCCTCGCTACGGTGCTGCTCGTCCTCCTTTTATAGGCGCCCCGTGCTCCCTCCCTGCGCTTGCACTATGGTAGGGCTGTCACGTGGCGGCAGAAGGTAGAGCGTGGTGCACCGCAGTCCGGTTGTCCATGGACGCGGTCCATGGGCGTAAAGCTGACTCCTGCTGCAGAGTAACCACCGTCCATGCAGGACGGCCAGCTGGGGCCGCAGAGGAACGTGGGGGTGCCCACGGTGACGTTGGCCGTGGAGTGTAGCGCCGGCCGGTCCCCTTATCACGAAAGAGGAAACCCTTGTAGTCCGGTGCGGATGGCACAGCTTTGTTGACCCCTTTAATCACCAAAATGGCAACTGCGGCGTCGTCGTCACCGCGCGCAGGGGCGCGCGTCACTCTGCGGCCGCTGCAGAGCCCATGTGCGCTCTGCAGAGGTTGCTTTGCAGCGAAGCGATATCCACGAGGGCTTGGATGACCTGTAGAGAATTCGGCGTTGACCTCTCAGGGGAGATTTCCTTGAAGAGGGGGCAGCAGTGGAGAGGGCCTCCGCAGGCCTCTGCTGCCTCAAAAAGCCCTCGCGAGGCTCTCCAAGCCGTAGGCTTGGTCCTTAGCGAAAATTTGCCATCAACTGTCGAGAGCCGTAGAGGACAGGCCCAGCACACCCTGGATTTCACTGGGCCGACAGTTTAAAACATTCAACCCCATACACTCGACAAACTATTTTCTAAGTGTCGAAAGAAGCGAAAAAGAAGGAAAAGAAGAAAACCGAGAGTCAAATATATAACATTCGGGAAAGCCCAACCTGTTTCGAGGGTTTACGCCCGGAAGAGATGGAAAAGCGCTATCCAGACAAAGCGTTCTGATTGATTGGGTGAAGAGCAGCGAAATTGATGATGTGGCTCGATCGAAGCCGTTGATCGTTGCGCATTGATTGGTTCTCCTCCGCCGCCCCTCTCTCAAAGTAATCCAGGACGCGGTCCGCCACACCTCCTTAACGCCTTCTACGGCGAGCGCCTCATTGGCCGTATTATTCTCCCCGTTACTTTGCATTACTTTATTGAGTTCTTGAAAATAGCAAATTGTCTGTTTGTTGCCTAAAAAATCATGTAAATTGTTTAAATGACTCTCTAACGTAACTAAACCGCATCAATTATAATCCCTCGAAGACATCCCAGTCACATCTCCGCAATGATTCCATTGACGTGAAGAATTACTCTTATGTTTTCCCCCTGGCATGACAATTACCTTTTGTCAAAAAATTAATATTAGTGTTGCCTATTAAATATTATATCAATCCCCTAAATTTAGTTCTCATATGTAGTTTCATTTTTAATTTTAATTTTTAGTTCTGCATAACATTCAGTTTGAAACCTCGGAATAGTATTTAGGTTTTTTTTTCACGAATCTGTGTGTTGCAGGCTTGCAGCATTGTGATATACGAACATCTATGTCATCGCTATTTAATTTGGTCCCACAAGTTTACAGAATAGAGTGTATGTACAGAAAGAGGATATATGCAACTTTATTTGACTTTGTCACTCAACCTATAAGAGAGAATATTTGTAGAGAGTTGCAACTGCTTAGCATTCATACTTGAATGAATATATGTAGCCATCTCTGTTTCAGACCAAGGAATATCTGCGAACTAGAACAACAGGCAAGAACCGCTAGAATAACAGCTCGAACGTGCAACGTTGGATCAACGACATATAAGTTTAGATAAATAAAGCAGATCACTGGGCTTTAAATAGGCTCAACTTGACTGGATGGATAAATGTACGCTACTCGAAAATGTTCATGTGAATATGCAAAAGAAAATCTCTAGCCAGCTTGTAGTTTATCCTTTGGAGATATGTTTCTATGAAGTGCCTATCTATACGTTGGCTA
Organism: Poa pratensis; assembly: GCA_947311845.1. Lineage (NCBI taxonomy): Eukaryota > Viridiplantae > Streptophyta > Magnoliopsida > Poales > Poaceae > Poa > Poa pratensis. The sequence goes on from CAMZMU010000058.1 coordinate 53,876,873, forward strand.
TTTATTGGGTAGGCCTACCCAATGGTTGGCGTTTTTAGCTCGATGAATATCTCATATTAGGTCCCAGTTCTCCCTCTCACAAACTATATGTTATCATACTATTTTTATATTTGTTGGTTGTAGATGCGTTTCTCTTTATATGATACAAATTTGCTTCTTCCGAGTCACCACCACACAAACACGGATTAGATCAACGCCTTCCGGTCCCCAGAGATTATCCCCTCCATTTTTCCATTTGTTAAGGTTTTATTGTCATCCATCATCTGCATGGTTTGGGCTTGTACTGATGTTCAGTTGTTGTGCTGTCATGCCATCACCGTCACCTAGGTGATGTATTCTATTTTCTCTCCTCTTACATTGTGGCTCTACCAGCTCATAAATAGGTACACTTTTCTTGTATTCTATGAGTAAGTATTGTGTATTTGTACCAAATAGGGTGAATGTATGCTTACTCACTGTACTTTTGTCATGGTGTTGATATGGGTGATGAATTACCATATTCATGCTAACTGTTTTTCTCTATTTGGATCATGTTGTCAACCGGAGTTTAACATGTGTAATGCCCACTTATCAGATATATTATGTTAAATTGTTTTCCCTGGCTTGCAAATAATAGCTATAGTTTATGTGCATGCTGATACATGTCTATGCCCCAGAGAATATGCGTTTTGCAGTTTTTGGTCTTTATACCGAGCCTACACTACCATGGTTTTGTGGAATATGTTTCTTGCTTTAGCTTTGGTTTTTTTTTTATACCATGACCTTATGGTAGAAGTTAGACTGGCTTGACGAGTTTTTAATGTAATTTCTATTTGCAGAAATGCGAGTTCAGGGTTGGACACTTGGACTGTACACTCACTATTCCTCATAGTTATTCTGTCCTGAAGGTAAAAATTAGGTCATTGATGGAGCATTTAATTGGGGATTCACATTGGAAATTTGAAGAATGGTTTCCTTGCACAACAGTTTGCTTTGTACACTGGTTTTTAGTTTCTCTTCATCATGGTATTCATTTACTCGGACCCTTCCTACATATTTGATTGTAAAGAAGAGTTAAATCAATCCTGAACCCGCACTATGTCTATATGTTCCCCTAAATGTTGGATTTTTATATGCATTTACACGTGGTTTTCTACCTTTCCTACATGCTGGGGAGGTGAAAGCATGTAGCCCGATTACTTGGGTCCCTTAAATCAAATTCTATCCGACACAACTTGGCATGTAATATGTAATATCACTAAGCGTTTATTATTAAATTGAAATCTTAGGCTTATCTTGCTTTTCTATGCCTAGGAAGATCTTTGTCATGGCTTCTACATTGGATTTTAGGGGCATGCTATTTAAGTTTAAAAAATTGAATCAGTCAATCCTAAGGTGATCCCTAATGCATATTATGGCCCAATTAACTCTTAAGGTTGCATTATATAGTTATAATGCTATGCTTTCTTACATGTCCTGGTAATATTAAAGCTCACTTACATTTCTCGATTTAGCTTTTCTGTCGTGTGATATTTTCTCAGTTGAAAGAACCACCATTTCCCCCAGCTTTTAATATGCGACGGCTACCAAGTAGAGAATTATACTGGAAATCATGTGCAACAAATACTACTACTCTGTTTTCTAATTGTCTTGCTACCAACGAATAACTAAAACGGATTAGTATCCCATACATAAGTAGTTTTCCTAAATGGTTCAGCCTTCCCTGTCTCTTTGTTTTGGTACAAGCGTCCCTTGATTTTGAGTCTATGATAGTTGTGATGGCATTTCGTTATGTTGAAATTGTGTTGCCTTGCATATAAGATTCTTACCATGACTAAAGAGTCAATGCCCAGGACCATATCAGCTTTTCATATGCGTTAGGGTTCCATCAGTCTGCCCATTATTTCGATATCGATAATTCCCGATGTTCATATGCTCAATGCCTATCTTTTTCTCATACACATGCTCCCCCTTCCTTTTTTTCAGTGATAGATCATAAACCCCAACTACTCAAATTAAAATTTTATTGGCAACCTCCCACAAATTCCTGAAACTACTCTTTACCTAGAATGATTCATCTACCAACGACAATGTAGAGCTACTGTATTTTTTCACCTGCATTATTGTTCCTGTTTTATTAGTATTTTCACTTTCACCTTAGTTTTGTTTTTATCTCGTAGGTAGTAGTTGGGTATGACTTGCCCTCTGTCCTACATTTGCTTTGCAAAATGGTATTGCCCCTTTGACAAAGATGATATTAATTTAATTTTTTCATCAATCTAAAAACCTGATACTACCTTATGTTTTTACTGGCTTTTTACGAAACAATGTGCCTGCTGAATAACCGCCCAAAGATTTGGGTGCCATGTGGCTGACCATGCGAAATGTGGGCCATCTTTCATTTTCATCTTTATTGTATTTTAGAACACTCTGGTATAACTACTTGCCTTTGATTTTTATCTTGATTGTATTGTAAACCATGTCGTCCTACTGCTGATCCAAATAACATATTACCCAGTGATTCACCATGCTAAAGTTGGGGGTGGCGTGCCACGGTGCCAGTACATCTCGATCTTCCTACCTTACCTGGCAGCTGGTTTGGCTATGCCTTTTGGTATTATTTGTATGTTGATGTGTACCATAGTGCATATCAACAGAACTTTCATACTTCCACTATCTATGTTTGCTTATCTTCCTTGCTACCAGTTGTAGCCTTTTGTGATGGTTTGTATGTTATCTTAGTGAAGGAACTATCTGTCCTAAAGACTCAATCTTATGTATGGAAAAACGTTGTGCTTTGCTCTAAACTTAAACGCCATTGCTATGTATAATATATTTTATTATATTCTCCATGTCTACTTATTTACTGATTATGTCATATTTACGATGCCTACCTTTGCGTTTACCAATATTACCCATGCAATTGATGGGTGGCTATATTTCCTTGCCTTCGTTGTGTACGTTTACAGATCTCTTATAGATGATATGAAAGACCTATCTATTCTGAAGTCTTTTACGGGTGTGAACTTTATGTATGAAAGAGCATTATGCTTTGCTCTAAATTATATTGACACTACTATATATATATAGTAGTTACTGATTGCCGTGTCATATTAGTGATGCTTACCATAGTGTTTTGCCATACGATTAACACTGTCAAAGGCGGGTGGCGCGCGGCAAGTCGCGCCAAGGGATCTAGTTAATATAGTAGCAACCCGTCCAACCAAACGAATGGTCTACCTAGGTACGAAACACATTAATTGGTCGAGACTGATTTTGATCGTGATGCATAGGCATAATTGGTTGTTTTTGCAGCTTGTCCTGTTGTCCAGGACATGTGATTGAAAGAGGACATGATTGAGATGGGCAACTGGTAATCTCAGACTATATCGCCTTTCTGTTGGACGAGCTAGATATACGAGTCAACGAAAAATCCATGCGTTGTCTACCACGTATGCCATTCCTGGCCACACAACTTGTGTGCAACTTTAGGTTGATAAAACAACTTACAATAATACTTCTAGATAAAGGAAGTAATTGAGATGTTATTGCAAATGACAAGTGGTAATCCTAGCTAGTGGACTATGTCGCCTTGCTGCCGAAAAAGCTATACCCACCATTGGGCATCAACTAGTTGCACACTAATTTCTCATGAACCATTTGATGATGAGAAGTTTTCTTGTCACCATCCATTGATGATCGAATCTCCTACTGCTCTGAAGTTTGTTAACAGGCCATTGGACATCAATTAGTTGCATATGTTAAGTGTATACTAGCAAAATGCCCACGAAAAAATTTGATTAAAGATGCAGATAATAGATTATTCTCTTAAATTTGCACATAACAAATCAACAAGTCTAACAATGGGTTCCCATCTTTTCCCCACAAATCTTCTAAACAACATTTCATGGAGGCCGCCAAAATGACTACACGACACACTACTAGTCATATTAACAAATTTTTTAATCCTCCATTTTACATATGCCATCATATCCCAAACAAAAACATCAATTAGGAATTACAACAGTTTCCTTCAGAAGCCTACTTTCAAAATGACTTTATTCATCAATCTTGTCAAAGGCTAGGGATATGGCCTTTTCACTAAAAGAAAACTTTTCATGGGTGATTTGTCAAACACGCCCTGCTTATATTCCTTAGGAGAACTAAAAAATGGTAAACAACTACACAACACCTAAAAAGCAACTTTGGTACAAGGCGAGGTGAAGTGACCATGATGTCTGATGAGGCAACTTAATAACATGGTAAGCAACTCGAGAATGATCAAAAGCAATTTCACACAAAAGGTAAGAAAGGGAATAGTAGAGGAATGATGAATCTGCAAAGTAATAACAGAGGGTCCTTGTTTGTATAACCAGAAGTGGAAGGACTCAACTGCAAATAAGCCAAAGAGAAAAGATTCTCCCACCTTTCTTCCCGTGCGGTTCCTAGGAAGCTTGGACAGCCCAATCCTGGCAAATCGGAATTGAGGCCGATGTGCGCCGCCACCAAGCCTATGGCGTACTGGCCACAGTCTCGTGGGAATGCAGCACGCTGCCCGTCGTCGCGTCGGCCGTCGGGCTGGAGTTCCTCGTCCGCCACGCTTGGCCCATGGTCATAGGCTCATAGTCCGCCTTGCGCAGCAGTCGCCCAGGAGCCGGGAGCCGTGGAGGGCGCCGTTCTCCATCGCCGCCACACCGCGCTGGACTTCGGTCGCTTGGAGCCGTTCACCGCTGTTGCTCCCATCGGCCTCCTCCTCCAGCGCAATGGCAACACGAACGTGGTCGAGTTCCTCCCAACGCCCGGAGATGGCCTACTTCTTGGACGCCAAGCCCGACGGCGCCGTGCTACCGGATGTCCTGCCCTCCAATCCGGAGCGACGCCGCGTCATCGTCGACCACGCCGCGCAGATCCGTGGTTGTCCTAGCCGGTGTGTCCCGCGGCATCGCGGCCCTGCCCGTTGTCAGCGGGGCGGTCGTTATAAATCATGTTGACCACGAAGCGGTAAGTTCACTTGGTGGTGGTAAAGGTGTAATATTTTCTGACTTAGCCTAGCAATACAAGGACAGAATCGGAAAAAAGTAACGTACCGCCACCAACCATCACCTCTAACAATATTATATAGTAGAGATTAGGCCCATATAGTCTAGAGGGCCCAGCCCATGTAACTCCAACATGTATATCATCTTGTGTTCAATATAGAAAAAGTAGTTCGGTCATATTTTCCTCTTTACGATTAACATGGTATCAGAGCTCACAGTCGCCGTCTCCGGCGTCCCGTCTCCGTCGCCGTCTTCGCTGGCGTGCTGACTCCGGCGAGCTCACCGGCCGTCTCCATCTCCGTCGCCGTCGCCGTCATCTCCGTCGTCGTCTCCGCGGCATCGCCGCCGTCTCCTCGTCTCCTCATCGTCTCCGACGTGGTCGTCTCCGCGCCATCTCCGTTGCCGCGCATCTCCGTCGTCGTCTCCGTGGCATCGCGCATCTCCGCCGTCGCTCGGCCTTCGTCGCCGCTTCGCCGCACGGTCTTCGTCGCCGTCGCTCGGCCTTCGTCGCCTCGTGATCCAGGTCGTGGCGAGGCTGGTGAGTGTTGACTTATCCGGAATTTGTCCCGGAATTTTCCGGATTTCTTTCCGGACCAAGAAACCAGCTACTGGACCTACTCAGTTTCGCCCGGATTTCACCCGGTACTGACCCGGAAATCATTCCGGATTCGTTTCGGTACCAAGCCCGGAATTTTTCGGGCCTGAATCCGGATTTTCCCGGTACCAGATCCGGATTTTTCCGGGCCTGAATCTGGATTTTACTGCTGCTGTCCAATTTCAGTACTTTGTTTGCTGCCATGGCAAGGAATGAAGGTTCCATGTCTATTGACATCAAGCTCGATGGCTCAAACTACCGGGAATGGGCCTTCTCAGCTAGGACAGTTGTGAGAGCTGCTGGTCTTGCCTCTCACTTGACCGATGATCCATCTACTCGAGATGATGAAGCAGCAAAGAAATCTTGGCAAAAGGCTGATGATCGTGTGATGGGAGCCTTGGTTCTGGGTGTTGACCCTTCTGTCCGGATGAGTCTTGAGCATCACACATCAGCCAAGGAAATCTGGACATATTTTGAGCAGCGGTATCTTCAGCCTAGTGGTGCACTTCATTTCTCCTTGCTGCAGAATTTAAACAGTACTCAGCAAAATGACATGTCCATGGAAGAGTACTATGCTGCCTTCACTCGCATTAGCGGCCAACTTAGCTCCATGGCTCCAAAGAGCAGCCCTGGTTGCACATCTTGTGTGGCTAAGGAAGAATTTGAACAACGAACACTCATGTACCAGTTTGTGATGAAGCTGAGGCAGGAGTATGAGAACATCCGCACTCAACTCCTTGGTCGTACTACTTCTCCCACTTTGACTGAGGCACTTGCTTGTCTGATTGCTGAGGAGACTCGTCTTCGTTCTTTGGCTACGACTTATACACCGTCTCTACCCAACAGTGTTTTGGGTTTTCCTCACCGGACAGGTCCTCCCAAGGCTACATATTCATCGCGACCTCCGTCGCGTGACTTCTGCACTCATTGCAAGAAGATAGGGCACAACATGGCTAGTTGTTTCCAGCTTCACCCAGAGTTGTTAGCTCAGTTTTATGCTAGACGAGCAGCCTTTCAGGATCAGCAGCAGCGTCATGCACCAAACCGTGGTCAGTCTCAGTTTGTGAGGCCTTCTACTGCTGTTGTCCCTGAAACGTCAGCGAGGAGTGCTTCTGTGTCTGCTCTTTCTCAGTCTGCTGTGGCTCCAGCTCAGCCTTGGGTTTTGGACTCTGGCGCCTCTTTCCATGTGACATCAGATCGCTCTCAGCTGGTGTCTTGCCAGCCAGTGCAGGATGGTGCATCTGTTCAGACTGCTGATGGTACATCTTGTTCTGTTACCCATCAGGGTTCTCTTGGCACATCGAAGTTTACTGTTCCGGACATCTCTTTTGTTCCTCAGTTGTCCATGAACCTTATGTCTGTTGGTCAGATTACTGATATGAACTATTTTGTTGGTTTTGATGCCTCCTCTTGTTATGTGCAGGATCGTCAGAGCAAGAGTATCATTGGAACTGGCCATCGTCGTAGAGGATCCACATCCCTCTACATCCTTAACAACTTGCACCTTCCTTCGGCTTCCACTGCATCGTTGTTTCGCTCTGCAGCATCTACATCAAGTTCTACTTCGTCTCTTTCGTTTGCCCAGTGGCATCATCGTTTAGGTCACTTGTGTGGTTCTCGTTTATCTACTCTTGTTCAGCAAGGTGTTTTGGGTCAGGTCCCTGTAGATTCTGGTTTTCATTGTAAGGGATGTAAGCTAGGCAAGCAGATTCAACTACCATACCCCTCTAGCACTACTCATTCTAGCCATCTTTTTGATTTGGTGCACTCTGATGTATGGGGCCCCTCTCCTTTTGTTTCAAAAGGTGGTCACAAATATTATGTCATATTTATTGATGATCACTCCCGATATACTTGGGTGTATTTCATGAAGCATCGTTCTGAGTTGATTTCTATATATAAGGCTTTTGTGTGCATGTTGCATACTCAATTCTCCAGTGCGATTCGTGTTTTTCGTTCTGACTCTGGGGGGAATATCTGTCTACGTCTTTTCGTGAGTTTCTCTCTTCTGAAGGTACTCTCCCTCAACTTTCATGTCCTGGTTCTCATGCTCAGAATGGTGTTGCTGAACGCAAGCACCGACACATTGTTGAGACAGCTCGCACTCTTCTAATTTCATCTTTTGTGCCTACTCAGTTTTGGGGTGAAGCTATCTCGACTGTTGTCTATCTTATCAATCTCCAGCCTTCTTCTCGTTTTCAAGGCAAGTCTCCGGATGAGATTTTGTTTGGTTCTCCTCCCACGTATGACCATCTTCGTGTTTTTGGTTGTATTTGCTATGTTCTTTTAGCACCTCGCGAGCGTACCAAGTTGACTGCACAGTCTGTTCAGTGTGTTTTTCTTGGCTATAGTCTAGAGCATAAGGGCTACCGTTGCTATGATTGTTCTGCTCGTCGCATTCGCTTTTCTCGCGATGTTACTTTTGTTGAGGATCAACCCTTTTTCTATTCCCCTTCGACTCAATCTTCATCATCAACCACTTTAGAATCTACCTCTTTTCTTTCACTTCCACCTATTTTTTCAGATGATTCTGCACCTGATCAGTCTTCGGGTCCACCTCCAGCATATGATTCCCCAGCTCCTCCTCTAACTAGTTTTCCTTTTCATTATAGTCGTCGTCCTAGAGTTTCACCAGATATTCAATCATCCATTCCTTTGTCTTCTCCTCCGGTCAGTACTACTGATCCTTGCACTGATGACTCCTCTCAGACAATAAGGTATGCTCTTCGTGATCGCTCCTCTCTTGAGATTCCTAGCAGATATCGCAATGATTGCAGTGCAGGGGCAGCTTATGAGCCTACTACTTATCAGGAGGCAGTGGTGTTACCTGAGTGGCAATTGGCTATGTCCGAGGAGCTTGCAGCTCTAGAGGGTACTGGTACATGGGATTTGGTTCCTCTACCTTCTCGGTCCGTCCCTATCACTTGCAAATGGGTGTACAAGGTCAAAACCAAGTCAGATGGATATGTGGAACGCTACAAGGCTCGACTTGTTTCAAGAGGTTTTCAGCAGGCTCATGGGAGAGATTATGATGAGACTTTTGCTCCAGTTGCTCACATGACTTCAGTTCGCACTTTGATTGCTGTGGCTGCCACTCGTTCATGGAAAATTTCCCAAATGGATGTGAAGAATGCTTTCCTTCATGGTGATCTGCATGAGGAAGTATATATGCAACCACCTCCAGGTATTGAGGCTCCATCTGGTCATGTTTGTCGTCTTCGAAAGGCTCTATATGGGCTCAAACAAGCTCCTCGTGCCTGGTTTGAGAGGTTCACTTCTGTGGTTCGAGCTGCTGGCTTTTCTCCTAGTGAGCATGACCCAGCTCTCTTCATTCATACATTAGAGCGTGGGCGTACTTTGCTTCTACTGTATGTAGATGATATGCTGATCACGGTAGATGATGTTCGATATATTTCCTTTGTCAAGAAAAAGTTGAGTGAGCAATTCAAGATGTCAGATTTGGGGTCCCTCAGTTACTTTCTCGGAATTGAGGTCCAACACACAGATGATGGTTACTATATCTCTCAACAAAGGTACACTCGGGATTTGATTTCACGCTCTGGCCTCACTGACACATGCATTGCTACTACACCTATGGAACTTCATTTGCAATTGCGTCCTACCGATGGAACTCCCCTTGAGGATTCCTCTCGTTATCGTCACATTGTTGGCAGTCTAGTGTACCTCACAGTAACAAGACCTGATATTGCACATGCAGTTCATATTCTCAGCCAATTTGCGGGTGCTCCCACCTCGGTACATTATGGTCATCTACTTCGAGTGCTTCGATATTTAAGGGGCACTACATCTCGCCGCTTGTTCTATGCTAATTCAAGTCAGCTCCAACTTCATGCTTACTCTGATTCCACTTGGGCGAGTGATCCCGTTGATCGACATTCGGTCACTGGTTATTGCATATTTCTTGGAACATCTCTAATTGCATGGAAATCAAAAAAGCAAACTGCTGTGTCTCGCTCTAGCGCTGAGGCTGAGCTTAGGGCTCTTTCTACTACTACATCAGAGATTGTGTGGCTTCGCTGGTTATTGGCTGATCTTGGGGTTTCATGTCATACACCTACACCTCTTCTCTGTGACAGCACTGCTGCTATTCAAATTGCTAATGACCCTGTCAAACATGAGCTGACTAAATACATTGGTGTGGATGCATCTTTCACTCGATCTCATTGTCAAACATGAGCTGACTAAAAATTGCTACGTGACCACCACGAGGAAACGGTGAACAACTTGTTTAGGTCCATCCGGGACCAAAATTATAAAGGGAAGATATTGTTTCCTTACCACTTAAGGTAAGAGTCTTACTGTCTTGTACACATTGGTTTTTGCTTTCTCGATGTTAAGTGTAACTGATTAGTTACTGACATATATAAACGTGCGCAGCGACCATTACATTCTGTTAATCATTGAAATCGATAGAGCAGAAGTTGAAATCTTGGACTCATTGCACTGGCCCAAAGAGCGGCACGAATATATCCAAGGAGTGCTCAAACGGTAATTTCAATCTTTATCGTATTACATCGGTCTCTTTCCTTCCATTCCTGAGATATCAAGTAACTAATTAATAACTCATTTATTCAATTGTTTGATGGGCAGGGTTTGGAAAGCTTTCCGAACCACTAATGCTACACCTGGTCAATTTAAAGAGGAACTTACTTTTGTTTACCCCAAAGTAAGTAGTACGAGCTAGGTGTTTGCGCATCCCTTTTAATTCAAATTTCAATACCATCGTGATGCTTGATTATTATTTGACTGAAATCTATTCTCGTGTAGTACTTGGATAGGCAGCCTCCCGGGACCAATTTGTGTGGATATTACGTCTGCGAGTGGATTCGCACGATAGTCTCTGAGCGGAACCCAGGGACATTTATCGAAGTAAGTGAACAAATAAATTCACAATTTCATTTTATAACCATCAATTGTGTTGAGTGTCATTCATAATTTCTGTTATGATGATTGAAATTCATATTAATCTCCCTTCTTGTATAGATGGATCGAATGCGGAGGGACCTGCAACTAAAGGACCGCTTTCGACCAATTTGCGAGGAAATTGCGGGCTTTTTGATGAACTATGTCTTAGACATGAAGGGAAAATACAATGGCGCCAGATCAAATTAGATGACGGGCTCTAGTAGTGACTAGCTTGATGATCTCCATGTAATCGAATATATGACGGTTCTAGTCCCTCTTATATATGGGATCTTTATATGTAAATTAATCCAGGAAACCGGGAAGCCGGGAAATCGTGAAAACGGGAAGCCGGGAAAACGTGAAACCGGGAAGCCGGAAGCCGTGAAAACGTGAAACCGGGAAGCCGGGTAGCCGGGAAAACGTGACGTCGACTTTCCCGACTTCACGACTTCCCGACTTCCCGACTTTCCCGACTTCACGACTTTCCCGACTTCACGACTTCACGACTTTCCCGCTTTACGACTTTCCCGACTTCACGACTTTCCGTTCCGACTTCCGACTTCCGATTTCCCGACTTTCGCATAAAGCTTTCTCTTACGAATATTTTGATATGCTATATGTATTTTTCTGATTTACAGATAATTAACCATATTTTTAGCAAATTATTCATAATATACAACAACCGAAACGGAAAAAACCACAGCCCGCCACGTGGGTGCATCTCTAGTCCCGGGTTGTATTACAACCCGGGACTAGAGATCCTCTCACATGCGCCATGTGCTGCCCCCGCGTGGACCTCTCTGGTCCCGGGTCGTAGCACACCCCGGACTAGAGGGGGGGGGGGGGGCTCTAGTCCCGGTTCCAATGTACCGGCTGGACATCCCTCCCCAAAGGCCTCTACCACCCAGGACTAAAGGCGTGGTTTACACTAGTGTATTAAGCTCCAGTATATTCCATCAGAGCTTCAAGTTGCAGATTTCTTCACGAAGGCTCAAACTCGAGATCAACATAGGTTTCATATTCTCAAACTTAGTGTATCCGATGCTCCTGATCCACCTTAAGTTTGAGGGGGGGGGGGGGTGTGTTAAGTGTATATTAGGCCCATATAGTCTAGAGGGCCCAGCCCATGTAACTCCAACATGTATATCATCTTGTGTTCAATATATAAAAAGTAGTTCGGTCATATTTTCCTCTTTACGATTAACAACATACACTAGCGAAGAACGGCATTATGGACACGTCAAAACCTTCTTGGGCAACGGAGAAATGCTGTGTTGTCCTGTGTTGCCATGTCAGGGCTCTTCCTGCCTCAATGGCCCTTGAGGACACCTTATTTGCAGTCTCAGCACTCTGTCATTCAGTTTTAATTGCAGGACCTGAACAACACCATATTGAGACCAGTGTTTGTTCAAGCATATATAGTTCAGTTGAACACACCATCCATGAAGGCAGTTACACAATTCAGTGACCAAAGCGGCTGCTGTCTGGAGGACCACCAAGTCCAAGCAGTTACATACTAGAGATCAATATATAGCACGTAAACATGAGGGTTCGAGGTACTGTACATATATACTGAAGCGGATAGAAGGACTAAAAACCAGCCAAGTGCAGGTATGAGTGTTACACAATACTGAAGCAGATAGAGAAACAAAAAAGAAAGTGTTACACAATTCTTGGCATGAGTACAGGCAAGTGAAAGTCCAAACATGATTTCTTTTACTCTAAGCTAGGTCGTACAGGCCGAGACAATTCTGCCAAGGAGGCCGCACACGCAATCAACACCAGAAGCAAGCTCCAAATATAGTGGTCGACGCCATTTGCATATAATCACATCTCCTGTTTGCTGCTCAGTAGCTTCCCATGGTGATGGTGGCTCACTAATCTCTGTGGATGGCATACTTCCATGTCTTCGGCTTCAGTAGAATAGGAATCCCTGTTTTCCCGGATCACAAATAATATCAGGGAAATTTTGTAAGTCTTAATGTAGCATTCAAAGTTTACACTGGAAAAACATGCAAGGGACTCAAGGAACGGAGACATTGACGTATATTTACTCCGCTTTTGGGTTGTAGCACTTGCCATGCTGGTACTATTATCTTTGGTGTGTGCTATTAATTACCACTATCAAATTACTACTTGATTAAATATACCCTCTACTAAAGTACTACTAGTAAGTGTAAATGTGTATGTAACACGTCTGTTGTTACACACACACAAAAAAAATCAAGAACATCTTCATTTAGTCATGTATCTAGCTAGCTGGCTACATCAATTGATCCAGCTAGAGTAGTACTGTATCTTGGCGGATGACTTAATTTGTTGCTGAAATGTGACATTAATAGAAAAGGAAACTGATGCATGTGTACCTTTATAACGGGCATCTAGAAATTTCTCCTCGAGGCTGCTTAGACGTTGCTTCAGGCATGTAGGGAGCCTCTTTATACCAGGACAGTTTAAAATTAAAAGTTCTTGAAGAGATGAATATGCTTGTGGCCCATCCGGTAGGGATGAAAGGGTTCCACATTCTCTGATATGGAGGGTCTTCAATGATGGCATCTCTCCCGTGTGACATTCCACTGATCTCAACTGACCACACCAGGAAACTACTAATTCCTTGAGGGATGGCGGAAGAACAAGGGCCTCTGTTAAGCTATCACAGTTCAATATGTCTATATTTTCTAAACATGGAAAGTGAAAATGCTCTGCCCTGGCTATGGCTGATGATAATGACACCTCTGAATATACAGGTGAGGGCCCTTGAAGATTCAATAATGCTGACTGTTCCTGCTGCAGCCTCCTGCTGAATATGGACTTGAGTTTACCGCAATTATGAATTAGCATTTCCGTCAAGGATGCAGGGAGTTCGAAGATCTCTACCATGTTGTTACAATTTCTTATCTGGAGACACTCGAGACGTGGCAGGAGTGGACCCGAGGATTCCGAAGCTGTTGTTGGCTCAGCTGCAGGAGCTTCTGCATATCCAATCAGTTGACTGCAGTGATTAATAAGTAGAGTCGTCAAGGATACCAAGCTTTGGAACTCTTTCTCTGGCCAGTGGACAAGTGAAGCACAATCTTCAATGTACAATGTTTGAAGCTGTACAAAACATGCACACATCTCAGTTAAAACCGACTTAAAGCCAATTAACGACATATCTGTCAGTGGGAAGTCATTATGATTCCCTTTTCGTATGATGTCCACCACTTGTTTCAAAGTATGATCAGCCGCCACCGAGGTTGTTTCTGTTTCTTCAGGGTTCCACAGTCGCAGGTTGGTCAATGAAGTCTTATGTCCAGCTACCAACAGGAACATCTCTTCCTCACTCCCCTGCATATTTAACACACTGAGCTTTGGTGATATAACCTTTGTTGCCAGATTTTGACAAACCTTTTGTTGTCCTGATACTGCTGTAATCTTTCCACAGCCTCTAATATACAACCTCTCAAGCTGAGGAAACATTATCTCTTCTTCATAAGATCCTTTGACTGCATCCCATATCTCAAAGCTCCTCAAGTTTTCCAACTTGAGAACCTTCAGTGCAGGAAATGCTGTGTGCGCCATACTATTATCTCCATCGGGTGGTGCTCCCGGTAATGCAGCCAGTACAGAGCAGTTTTCAATTGTAAGTTCCTCAAGGTTAGGAAATATTATGTGTCCTATTTGAGATCCTTCGGTTGCCTCCCATATCTGAAAGCTGTGCAAGGCCTCTAGGTAGAGTACTTTCAATGCTGGAAATGCTGACCGTGCCATTGTACCATAAGATTCTCCAAGCAGTGCCGCTTCTGGTAAAGCTGTCAACTTTGCACAGTCAACAATCGACAACTTCTCAAGCTGAGGAAATATTATCTCTTCTCCTTGTTTCTGGTTACTTAATTCCCACCATCTCTCCAAACATTTCAGACCTTGTAGTGTAAACTCCTTCAAATTTGGAAAAGTGAAGGATGTATCAGTATCACAACTGAATAACCACTGCAGTTTCTTACAATAAGAAAGATGAATCTCAACCACGTTTGGGAACATAGACATCCATGTTGGCAAGGTGGTTCCTCCGTAGGATGTTATCCTCACAGCCTCGAGCCCATCATGAGGTTTGAGACCCTCAAGCACTCTTGCATCATCCTCGCAACCAACAGTCCATATTAGTACCAGTTCTCTGAGTTCCTTCTTCTCACCTATGTTTGCCGCTTTAGCATCTTCTTCTTTCACATTCTCTAGATGATTTAGCTCTAGATGTCCACCAAGGTTTAACTGCTGTAACTCTCCAACATCACTGCACACGGATCCACTAGGACCTGCTACAAAACACGTTAGTGTTTGTAAGGACGTGAGTTTTCGGAGGTGACTAGGCATGGTCCTCATCTGTGGACAACCATGAGTGTAGAGGTGACGGAGGGCAGTCATATACTTCATTTGCCTTGGGAGCCGACGAAGTTTAGAGCAACCAGAGACGTCCAATGTTTGCAGGTTGTATAGAATGCTTATATCTTCAGGAAGTGCTTCAATAGAACTACTTGAGAGATCAAGGTGTCTTAGGTGATGCAGATGTTTTGATTTCAAGGGAACGACCTGCTCCCAGTAGCGAGCCGTAATGCCTTCAAAGAGCTGTATTTCGATAAATACTGCAGTGGATCTTGCATATAAGTATCACAAAGAAGTGTCTGGATTGCAGGAGATCTTTTTGCCAGAGAATCATTCAAAAGAGTTTCTGGTTTTTGACAAGAAAAAAACAAGTGCCGAGCTGTATCTGGAAGCCACTCAATCTGACTTGGTTTCTCGGGTGCAAGAGCACATTCATTTTCCATCACAGAGAGTGCAACGTCATGCATAAGATCATGGATTTTACATGTACTTTTGGAATAACTACCTCCCTTGCGCTTCCTTTCCCTGAAAGGGGCTTGGATTTGCTTCACATCAACAAAGAATGACCTTGAAGCTAGCTCGCTGAAAATCCGGTTGCCAATTGTTTCAGGACTAACATCTTTTCGGTCTTGGATAAACCCATGTGCGATCCATAGTTGGATCAGCTTGAAAACATCAATCTCGTAATCCTTGGGAAACACAGCACAGAAAGCAAAGCACTGCTTCATCTCTGATGACAAGTCATTGTAGCTGAGCTTGAGTATATGCAAAATTCCAGACTCCTCGGTGCAAATGTTGCTTCTGCTTGATATGGCCTTCCATTCTTCTTCGCTATTCTTCGTACATAGCAAAGAGCCCAGCGCTGTTGCGGCCAAAGGAGAGCCACGGCATCTCTTCACAATCTCACCAACCATTTTAACTAGCACTTCTGGCCTTTCTTCTTTCTTCTGCAAACTGAATGCTCTTGCCTCGATAATTTCCTTTATGAAGTTATCCTCCAAAACTCCAAGATTATAGGCCTTAACTGTACCCATTATTTTCGCAACTCCTTCATCACGAGTAGTTGTTAAAACCACACTACCTTTGGCACCATGTGTAAGGCGGGCCTTGAGCTTTTTCCATTTATCGGTCTCTCGGTTCCAGACATCATCTAGTACAAGAAGGTACCTACACCCACTTAGAACGTCTTGAAGAATGTCGAGTGGGCCCTTCTTGGCAGCTGCTTCAACTGTACGTTTTGGAGGACTAAATTCAGCTATCCTTCTAGCCAAGGAATCCAGATCAAAGCTGTCAGAAACACAAACCCAGATCAGCAGCTCGAAATGCTTATGAATTTCAGGTTTATTGTAAATAAGCTGTGCTAAGGTGGTCTTGCCCAACCCTCCAACTCCAACGATGGGAACAACAGTGAGATCTGCACTGCTAGCTTGACCAAGTAGTGTATCAACAATATTCTTAGTATCTTGATCCCTTGATCTGCTGTTGATTTTCTCTGGGTCGAAGATAGCATGATCTGTCTGCCTCCACTGCTTGGATGCTGGCACTTGCTGCTGGTATTTAAACCCAAATGCATTCATCTCAGTCACAAGGACCTCAATGTCCTGCACAATCCTGCACAGCTTCTTTCCCATTTTGGCACGGAACGCAAAACGGTTGTGAGTGGGAAAGAGTTTTATTACATCGCAGCTGAGCTTGCTGTAGTGCCCGTTCTTCTTGGCTTCACGACGGAGCGCTTCGTACTTGAACTCGTCGAAGATCTCGCTTGCCTCGTAAGCCACCGTCTTCACCTCCTCGAGCCAAGCCTTGGCCCCATCTCTGTGGGACGCAGCCTCCTCGGCATCAGCGATGATGTCCAGGATGGCCCGCAGCTTGCGCTTGAGGATCTTGTGCTGCTCCTCCATGCCCTCCATGACCTTGTACTGGTCCAGCAGGTAGCTGGACGCCTTCTCCTTCACGATGGACAGCAGTGGCCCGACCACCATGGTGGCCACCAGTTCCGCCATCGGAATGCTCTGAATTAGCAACACACGCGGAACACAGGGAAACACAATTTCAGCGCAGGGTCGAGAAGAGAATGGTGGTGTGAGCAAGCTAGATGCCGCAGGTGCTTGCTTCTGAGGAAAAGGGAAGCAAATGCGAGTATTGCCTTCCTGGGACAAGTGGGTACGCCTGGTTAATTGCATCGATTCCACAATACAAATTGATAGTTGTACTAAAATACTCCTATGGAGGAGTAGATCTTGATCTGCACTTCTTCAACAAATCACAAGTCAACTGTTCAATCTTGCAACAGCTCAGCACTGGGTATTCATTTTAGACAATTAGGTGAGCATAATTAGAAAGAGAAACAACCTACTCACTCCAGCAGGCAGTAGCTCAGCACCGGGCATTGTTTTTTGGTTGACGTATAATAATAGGGACAGCTAACCGAGCCTTCTGACTTTTGCACGTTAACAGCTAGGGCATCTTTATTTCTTACGACAATATAAATCAATGGGTGTAGATTATAATATATCCTACCGATGGTTTTGAGCTTGATCTGTACTTCTTCAACCAATCGTAATTCACAAGTCAACTATCCAACCTTGCAACAGCTCAGCACTGGTTATTCTTCTAGACAATTAGCTGAGTCTGACAAGACATAATTGCTCACTCCAGTTGGCAGTACCTCAGCAAGGCATTGTTAAAATTTTCAGTTCGCGTATAATAACAGGGACAGCTAACTGAAACTTCTGACACCATAACTAATGGGCATCTTTATTTCTTATGTCTTAACTATTTGATTGTGCACAAAGGATCGTCTCACATCTATCAACAGTTCAAGACATATGTGCAGCTAACGAAACATATTCCAAATTGGAGCCAAAATTGATATTTATACAAGAATTAAGCCTTAACACCCACACATTCCAAAATCCTATTGAAAAGAAAAACACTTGTGAAATAGCATATAATAGATGAATCATAAACACACACAAAAAAACCATCATATAGCTTTTCCGATAACATAAAGGATAACTATATTCTCACCTTCTTGTCAGAAAATAGAGGTATTTCGCTTCAACACATGGGAGCACACCAATGTCAGAAGTAAAAGATGTAGCTACCAAAAAAGGAACTTGAAACCACACACCAGTTACCTACCTCTATTACAAAAACCAATGCAGTGTGTTCATAACTTCTGTCACAATAGTGCTTCTTTGGTTTATTGGTTTTCTACAGTTTGCATTAGCACATCTTTATTTGTTAGTAATGTACTGGAAGTAGTTAATACTTCTTGATAGTTAACAAAGTTAGACCTGAATTATGACGTGGTGATTGAATGTAATGTGCTGATTTCTAGTACGACTGTGTTTTCAGGTCTTCAGAGCAGAGAAAGAAACACTTCCTTATTTACATACAACGAGATCTGGTCCAATAATATTGAATTCGTCAATATGTGCCAACTAAAAGCAGAACACGGCAAGAACAAGAAAAGAGAATAGTCAGAGATGACAAAACTAATTTTTTTCTGTCTAATTGGAATGCAATTTTGCAATTAGAATGGTCAGAGCTCGGAACACATACAGAACACAGGGAAGCACAATTGCTGTCCAGGGTGGAGAAGAGAATAGTGTGCGCAAACTAAAGGTGCAGATGCTTGCTTCTTAGGTAAATGGAAGTACACGCGAATATTGACTTTTAGAAATAGAAGTGAACGTGTTTGGTTAGCTGTATCGATTATAACAGTACAATTTAATGGTTCCGCTTAAAACATATACTCCTACAGGGCACAGCTTGATCTGCACTTCTTTCACCAATGACAAGTCAACTGTTCAATCTTGCAACAGCTCATCACAGGGTATCATTCTCAGAAAAATAGCTGAGCCTAATTAGAAATAAACTACTGAATCCAGCTGGCCCTAGCTCAGCACCAGGCATTGTTTTTTGGTTGAAGTATAATAATAGGGACAGCTAGCTGAGCCTTCTGACTTTGCACGTTAACAGCTGGGGCATCTTTATTTCTTAACTACATGATGCCCTGCACGTTGCTATGGGATCACATTCTACGAAAGGACCATCATGTCTTTTCAACAGTTCAAGACACATTCAACTAAATGGTTCCGAGAGCAGCCAACGTTAAGCCTCACACACCAACATGTTCCGAAAATCCTATACAACAGACATATTCCGGTGAAATAGCACATAAGAGTTTGATACGCTTTTCTGGGAAATTCGAAATAAATTTTGCAGAGAAAATGGTTCTGACACACTTGCAGCCACAAAGAGACAAATAGTAAATACAGAAATAGCTTCTGGATAACTGGACTGTTACCTTGAACGTAGAAAAGGAGGTATTTAGACTCCACACATGGGAGCACACCAATGAGAGAAACAGAAGACGTAGGGACCAAGAACGGACTTGAACAACTTGACAGGTTACCTTTGCTCCAGTGGTCTCTATAAAAAAAAATGCAATGTGTTCTGAAATTCTGTTAAAATAACGTCTCTTCGTTTTGCTAGTTCTCTACATTTTGCATTAGCATCTCATTCTTTATTAGTTATGTACTGGAACTGGTTAATACTTCAAAGGCTAGATCCAAATTATTGCGTAGCCCTCGGTAGTCTAATGTATTGGATGACAAGTATGCTACAACAAAAGAAAGCAGGTTACTGTTCATAGTATGACTGTTTTTTCAGGTTTTCAAGGTCTAATTAGAGAAAGAAATACCTCAATATGTACGTACAGCAGGATCTGGTCCAATACAGTCGAATTGTTCAACATGTGCTACTACCTGAAACAAGGACATGGCAAAAGGAGAACATTCAGAGATTTCAGAGCTATTTCCCTGTCAGTTTAAAAGGAAGCACATGCGTTAGTAGACTCAAGACCTTAGCATGACTGCCGGGGATCAAATTGGACGGTATTATAGACGGGTACCCCCAAATAATGTGTCGATGATCTGAAAAACAAATGGAGACTGAATGACGAACTGGGGGGCTGCTGTACTCGGAGCAGGGGAGCTCTTCAGCCCTGGGCCTGCTCGAAACGCATAGACAGCCACCGGCCCGCCCATCCGCGCGCGGTGCGGAGGAACGCGTCAGCATTCTGGTCAGTGACGTCTACCTAGGCTAGGCACGCAGCGGAGGAGGGAGGTCGATCCCGCGGAGGATGCCGACGGGAGGGGGTGGAGGTGGTTGAGGATGGTAAATAGGCGGACGGACCCCGCCGGATTCGGGCCGAACGCGGCGGCGCCGGCGGGCGTGCTAATGGTCAAAACCGGCGGAGGCCGTCGCCGCCGTTGAGCCCCGAGGCTCGGTGTGTTTCAGTTCTAGAGCCGAGGAGGACTCTAGAGCCGTCGGATCTCAATCGCACGCTGAAAACAGAACTCCAAAATGTGTGATGAATCTTGGAGCTGAGGGTTCTAGAAACATTATTTTTGGCACTGGAAAAGAAACAAAAGGTGAATTTTAATTCCTTTTAGGTGAACTTTAATTTTTGGTTGTGCGAAATTCTAAATCGAAGCGTGCCCTGATGTGCACTCTATGTGAGTATGCATCGGTAACATCCGGCAGTTGAGATACACCTGGAGCTAAAGCTTTCAAATAGCCTATGGAAAAATCACGGTAAAAGCGAAATTTACATTTTAAGAGAAATCATGATGAGGGCATCACTACTATATTGCCACATTCTCCAATCATTAATCAAGAGACAGAAGACAAAGCACAATATATTTGTATCGAGATGCCAACTAGTCCGATCACGCGAGCTCGAGCGAAACAACTGCAAGAAAAGGTGAATTTAATCCTTAATGAGTGCAACAATTTATTTTCTGAGAATTTTATACTACCTAAATCATCTGTATTATTCATTCTCAGATATGTTGATGATCACGGATACGTAGCGCCGGATGATCGTGCTACCAGCGCACATACAAAGGAAGCAGAGGGAGGGAGGTGTGGAAGCTGTGCTATGTGCGCGCCAGAGAAAGCCTAGTACAAGTACTAGTCCAAGTCTGGCCGTATTGCCGAAACCTGATGCCGAGAGGACTTAGTACAAGTACTAATCAAAGTCTGGAAACTAGAACGTCTCGATGACATCCAAAGGCCAAAGCACTCAGCATGCATACGTATATGGAGAGGTCCATCAACATGGGCACGTCTTGTCAGATTTATTAGTCGCTTGAAATAAAGGCCTGCGTGCCAATTCTGGGCCGCACCTATGTGGGTCGGTTGTTAATTAGAATCCGAACCAACTTAGAATAGCCATCAGCCATCGTTGCTTTATATATACCCTGACGGAGACTTTTTAGGGCAGACTACGTTTAATCTAGAGATTGAAACATTGCAAAGTTGCTTGTTCCTCTTTTCCACAGCTCATACGAGGGTTCGTGAGAGGGATTGGGCGATACCGTGTTTCCGTTTCTGAAGATCAAGGTCAAGTTTGCTTTTCCGCTGGGAATTGAGGGCTTGGCGATCTCCGCTTCGTAGTCGGCGGCGATCAATCCGGTGCGTGTTGGGCGAATATCCATAGAGCCGCAAGTCCGTGCATTGGCGCGTGGTGTACGGCTGAGTGTTATTCGTGAGGCAAGCACTAGTTATCCACAATTCTACTGAGAAGATCGGGCGACCCGTATCAAATCAACACTGATGATTGCTAGGCTTCTAATGTAAACACTGTAGCAAGCCTATAAGCAATCAAAATATTGTTGAGTTCACTGGACCCTTGGTCAAAACTCAAGCTTTCTGAGATCGAAGAGGATCTATGGTCCATGTAAGATCCGCCGGTTGACACACACACGTTTCAGATATAAATGGAGCTAAAAAGGTCAAATGGACAAAAACAGATTACAACACTGCAGATTTTTTATTTTTGGAGATCAAACTGCCTCTGTGGCCTTCAGATCATGGACGCGCGGTGGATCTCAGCCCTCGTCGGCGGAGGGCTTCGTTTGCAGGTTTTTGTATCAAGATTTGTTGGGGCGGTGCTCTGATGCTGGCGGTGACGTCTTTTGCAATAAGATCTCCTCGGGTTCAGTCCCATCTCGGCGTCTACGTTGAGAATCTTGTGGGAGTGATGTGTTTCTCAAGCATTTCTTCCGGTGGCTATCTCTGGTCGTCAACAAAGCTTCATCGGCAGTTCGATCTTCTTCTTCTTCGGCTCTGGTACAAATGTAGTCTTTTTGACCCGTTCGACGACTTCCCATCCGCAACAAACGACGTATGTGAGGAACGACAGTGGCGGCGCGTGCCGTCGACATGGTATGGAGGTTGAAGACGAAAGTCATCTCAATAATCGCGTTGTAATTTTTGTTTTTATTGAGCTGTTTTGTAATTAATGTTCGCTGTTTCTTTTAATGCTAGGTCTTTTCGCAAAAAAAAATTACATTGAGTTAAAAGTTTTCAAGTAAACGAAATCAGATTACACACGTTCTTTTTGTTGAGAAACACGTCAATGCAGTTTACATTTTTCTTGAGGTGTCAATGCAGTTTACTTTCAACACGAGCTGACTAAAAAGTTGTCATATCGTAAGTTCTAAATAGAGAACAGGTAAAGTTTTATCAAACTAAAATTAAACACGGTAGTTTTAAGCTTTACGCCTGTCCCCGGAGTACGATCTACGAACTAGTACATAGCCAAGAGACCATTAGGCCAAGGAATTTCATTGCTTCAGCATGGATATCGAGGGCGGCGGTGCCAGCGGCGATGTTAAGCCGGACCCCGGCCGCACTTTCAACAGCAGACTGCTCGGCATCCTCGGCCCCGCCTTTGTAGTCGTTGGCATCCTTTCTACGGTGGTGGCCTGCTGCACGCAGGATAGCTGCCGGTGCCAAGGAGTCCCGATGCCTATCTTCGTGGACCTCGGCCTCATCACCGCCGCCGCCGGCGCCGCGTGTGTTTTCTGGTTCATCCTCCGCTTCTGCTGCTGCTGCTGATACCGCCGTAGCGCAGTGCCTAGTGCAGTGTTCTGCGCGCCGGTGATGCTTGCTGGATTGATGCATTGCGTCGACAGCATGGTACTATGGTAGTATAAGTTTTTCCCTTGTTTTCGTCGAAAGCGAGTAAACCCCCTGATCGATTCTTGTACTTGACCATTGATTGATGATGTTCCATTGCTTCTCAACTTATTACCACGGCAGTTTCATGTCAAAGTGGTTTTCCCGTTTTATGGTGGTGACCTTTTGGCCAAGTTAGTTTGTGCTTTTTTTTTCTTACCTTTTATGCAACTATATGCATCTTGATGTAGAGAAGTAGAGACCAGATTCCCGGTGAACGCGGAAAACGCTTCGCTCTCGCTCGTTCCGCTCGCCCCCGCGGGCGACGGGACGGGCCGCTCGACCACACCTCCTCCAGCCCTCCTCCTCCCCCACTCCCTCCCCGCCGCCGTCGGCGAGGGCCGCCGGGCGTTGCCCGCGCGATGCCGGCGGCGGTGGACTGCTTTTCCCCGCGCGATTTGGAGGAGTTTCTCGAGGATTCGCGGGGATCCGCGGTAAGTTCCGGCCGTCGGCGGTGTGGCTTGGCCGGCGGCGTTCCGGCGCAGCCCGGATGGCGGCGGAGCGGTGGCGTTGCTGCTTGGCAGCGGTGGCGGCATGCGGTGCAGGTGTGGCCGGCGGCGCCCTCAAGGCCCAGATCTGGATCCTTTGGGCCCGATCTGGGTACGGGTGGGCCGGATCGGGCTATGTTGTGCCGCCTCCGGTTGGATTGAGGAGCAGTTTGGGATGGGGATGACGACTACCGAGGCCACGTCTGCTGCAACACGGCGGCGGGAGCTTCACGGGCCTAATCTGGGCCCGGCCGGGCAGTGTGGCCCGGCGTGCTCCTTCTGCTGCGTCTGGTCGGCTACTTCCTTCGGCGGTGGAGGTTGTGCCCTCCCACAAGGCTGCGGTGTTGTCGTCCCCTATCTATGGCTTGTTCTTCATAATCCGTCTGGCCTCACAATGTTTGCCATGGTGAGACGCCGTGGATGATTTCAATATTGTTGGCGTACGTTCGTGGGCGGAGAGCTAGGTGGAGATGACGGTTTGGCGAGGGTGTGGAGTGCCAAGGGTCGGGAGAAATCCTTCCCGGTTTTTACCGGCACCGACGTGGTGACTGATGGCGTGAATCACACGCTCGTTGGGAGACCCCAAGAGGAAGGTATGATGCAGTTCAGCAGCAAGTTTTCCCTCAGAAAGAAACCAAGGTTATCGAACCAGTAGGAGCAGCAACTCTTCAGAAGGTTGTTGGTGGCCGCACGGCGCAACACGATCACCAACGTGGAACCTGCACACAACACAATCAAAGTACTTTGCCCCAACGAAACAGTGAGGTTGTCAATCTCACCGGCTTGCTGAAAACAAAGGATTAAACGTCTCGTGTGGAAAATGAGTAGTAAATTGCAGAGAATGAAAAGGAACAGTTTGCAGTTTGTGGTTGTTTAATCAGTGTAAAAGAATGGACCGGGGTCCACAGTTCACTAGTGGTGTCTCTCCATAAAAGATAACTAACATGTTGGGTGAACAAATTACAGCTGGGCAATTGACAAATAGTGAGCGCATGACAATGCATATATATGACATGTTGACTACTATGATATTTAATTGGGCATTACGACAAGATACATAGACCGTTATCCAACAGCATCTATGACTAATAATCCACCGCCGGGTTGTCATCCGAGTCCCCCGTTGGTATTAAGTTGTAAGCAACGGATAATTGCATTAAGTAAAGCGCGTAATGTAAACAAACACATATGCCCGTGGACATAGCATCGTTAGGTTATCCCTAGTGGCAACAGCACATTGATGCATGTAAAATGCATACATGAACTTTGCAATTTAATTGCTTATATTCCAATCATATTTGAATCATATAAGGGTTATATCAATGTTTTAAAATGATTTTTGGTAATATTCATTTATTTCCTATTTTATGGAATTAACCCTGCACAGGCAGAAAACCCCGTTTTCTTATTTTAATGTTTCAGTGACCCAAACGTCAACGAAATCACCTGGAAATTTACGGGCGTCAATATTTTGAAGGAAGAAAACCTGTGAGCGAAGGAAGCGAGCAAACGGAGGCTCGAGGGTCAAACGAGGGGGGCCCACGTGGCCTGGTACTGTAGCCGCATGGGACCCACCCATTTGGGCCTCGTGGCTCCGTTGCCTTCGATCTTTTCTCCACCGACATCGTCTTGACCTAAAAACGCCTAAAAAAAGGTCCCTCGACGTTCTCTGTAAGGAGCGCCGCACAAACACAGAAACACCGAAACGGAGATCAGGAGCTGCAGATTGGAGGCGGAAAACTCCGGCGGGGCGCTGCCGGCGTGGTCTCCATCTTCTCCATCGACTTCTCCACCGTCTCCATGATGAAGAGGGATTAGTCCACCTCTGGACTATGGGTTTGTGGAAGTAACTTATGTATCTCTCCTCTCTTGAGCTTCACTAATTAGCACCGTATGAGCTGCTGAACATGATTACGGTCACCGTTGTAATACCTTTGTGGTGGATCTTTATGAGTTAATATATGTTTGAGATTGCAATGTTTGCTTTAGTTATGAGTATAGATGCATATTATGTACCCCGTTCTTGTCTACTTGTTTTGATCAAGCATGTTTATGAGAGCGTGTGTGGGGGAACATGTGCATTAGTTGGAGTAACGGGGGGTGGCTAGTGCAGTGAACGTGAGAGAAAGTTCTGCGATCCACTTTGGTATCTTTACCTTACTTTGTTGCCTCACTAGGGATAAACTAAAATACCATGCTACCGGGGATGTGGGCGTGACCATTGCCACTACTCCATGACTAGATCTAGCATGTTCTTATTTTCACTTCATGTCATGATACTTAATGCTATACTCTGAGTTATCTTAATTACTGAGGTGTAATATTTAGTTCGCATCTTGGTGGAGTATAAGAGAGGTTAATACTCAAAAGATCTCTATGTTAGGACGTGATGCCCATATATTTAAGTAACTTGTTATCAAACCCTGTGTTGCAATCTCATATGTTAACTGTGTGTGTTCATTGTCTACCACTTTATAAAGAGAGAGTGCATTTGTGAAACCATGAACCCCAGTCCATTTTTAATCATAAGAAACACCTTTCCAACACCATATACCACTTTTCTATTTTCAGCCATCATTAAATCCGAAAATATAAAAATACTTTTCATCTTGCATACATCATTCAAAAATCCAAAAATATCATTTATCATTGCATCCACCATCATTGCATATTTATTTCTTGTTTGCATTGCATAACTATCCTGATATCATTCTTACACCTTGTGCTTGACAACCACAGGTGAGGTTGAGGACCAAAACATCTAACCTTGTTTTGTAGGTAACCAAAAGAAGGATAAGAAGATAAATCTACCACTTCAGATTCTCCGAGAGTTCGATATTAAACCCTCGAGTCACCCCTCGTGGGGAAAACTGTCTTCCACTTACTATACACTCTGCACTTGGAGTCTCAACCTAATCCCATTTACTTTTGCAGGTATCAAAGCCTTGCTCTTCGGGATCATCAAGACGTTTTCTGGCGCCGTTGCGGGAAATCGTAGCTAAGAGATTTATCCAAGGGTATGCATCATCGCATTCATCTCACAACAAAGTCAACGTCACCAACTTGTGCTAACACCTAAGCTTGGGGAGGTTGCACCTACGTGAGCACCATCCTATCCATCTTTACTTACAAAGCAATTTATTTGTTTTGTTAGTGTCATTGCATATCATATCATATTTATTTCAGTTTTGCATAAAAAATTAAAAATACCAAAAAAACTTGCTAAAATGAATCCTAGTGCTGAAATGAACAACTTTGGTCAATACTATGGAGAGTCATTGATGGATGCTTGGTATAGAATTAAGGACACTAGTAAAAATGGTGTCATTAAATATACTCCTGCCACTGTGATAAGAAACTTCTATAAAGGTATAGATGGCTGGTCGAAATGTTTTCTAGACTCATTGACTAGTGGAAAATTTGCTTTTGGAAATCCCTCACATGCTAATAATTTGATGGAAAATTTATTTGGGAATTCTATAGAATCCAAATATGAAACTGGGATCAAACAACTAAAAGCTTCTATGGATAGGTCAACTTTATGTCTACAAACTTATATGGAGGACTATCCTACTAAAAATGAGTTGCATTCATTTATCCTTCATACCAAGTCTACGATGAAAAAGACAAATAACACTCTTTCTGGAATCTCTTTGAAAATGGAAACAATATTGAACTATGCCAAGTCTAAAAAGAAGTTGACTAGGGAATTGAATGAAAGAATATCTTCTATGCTGGAACCTTTAGATAGGGATATTAAGAATCATGTTGAAGAGGAGGATGACCTCCAAATAGCCTTGAATCTTGCTTTAAAGAAAAGGAATGAGAATCTTGCTTGGGAAGAAGTTGAGAAAGTTAAAATGCTTAATGAAGTCAAGGATCCTTTGCTTGACTTAGAAAATGGTAGCTTGCATGAATTAATGTCTATCTTACAAAAATTTGCAAGTGATCCTTCCATCAACACTAACCAAGCAGGTTTTGGTTCTTATATTGCTAATCATGTATTTAAAGAAAAGATTGCTAGGTACAACCAAGAGGCTATGATACCACCTAAGCTTGGGGATATGTGGATACCTAAAGTACTAGTAACTATTGGAAAAGAGATACACCATGTCATACTTGATCTAGAATCTAGTGTCTCTGTTTTATCTAAAGAACTATATGAAGTGCTTGAATTGAAAAATCTTGAAAAATGCTCTATTGAACTAGCACTTGCTGATGACTCTATTAAACATGCTTTGGGAAAACTAAGTGATGTTATGGTAGAGTTACATATGACTTTTGTGCCTGTGGATTTTCTAATCATGGACATGGGGAGTAAAACCTCTAGTCCTATTATTCTTGGAAGACCTTTTATTCGTACCACAGGTGCTATCATTGATTCAAATAAAGGGAATGTAAAGTTTCAGTTTCCACACAAGAAGTGCATGGAACACTTCCCAAGGAAGAGGGAACCACCAAACTTCAAGCTCCCTCATGAGTTTCGTCCACAATAAAACAACAAGTAAGAAGCCTAGCTATATGGCTATAAAGAAAGCGCTTTGCGGGAGGCAACCCGGTTATTTTTATGTGTGATTTTCTTTGTGTCCTCTTGTTGTACCAAAGACTTTGTTTTTAGTTTAGGTTCTGGAGTTTTCAATAAAGTGCCAAGTTTTACCCTTTTTGGTTTGAAAAAGTTGCTTATAGCGTTCGGAGATTTTATTCCTGCACAAGTCAGTGCACGGTATGATTTTTAATTCTTATTCTGTAACTCCGAATGAGCTCATATTTGAACTGTAGTTGCAACTTTTCATCCTCTGTATGCATGAATTTTTTCGGAATTTTTCTAGAAAGTTTGGTAGGGTAGAAAAATACGTTTTGCTGCTACTTTTTTTTAGACAGATTCTGTCCTATTTTGTTTGATGCATGCTTTGATCTTTTAAGTTGAATCTTTTTGATCCAATTGACTTTATGAGTAGGCATACAACATTATACACTTTCTGGACATGTCATATGAATTTTTGTTCAAGGATTATATGCAGCAAGGAACCTATTTGTTTATCACTATTAATACACCCCACAGAAAAGAGATGGAGAAACGGTGTTTTGAAGTTTTTTCACAGGGATTGGAGGAGATGCACCAAGAGCTATCCAAGGATGGTGAAGACCATAAGCTTGGGGATGTGAAGACAACCCCGCTGGACCTACACACTCTCGGTTTGCACACGTCCAACTTCTGTTTTTCGATCGAAACACTTTATCGCATAAACTTGGAGCGTCGTTTTTTTTTTTTTTTGTTTGAGTCTTGAGAGACCACCACACTATCATTATATATGAGAGAGCTACTGGAAATATGGGTTGAAATATGTTGGATGCTTTTATAAGATTGGGAAAAGGGATGTTTGACTTGATTTTTAATGATACATATAGTTGCATGATTCATGAGCTTGTTTATGAGTAATAGTTTGCAAATTCTTTTTGTAGAGCTATCACTTATTCATGTTTTGGTGCTGATTGTTATATTACTTGGTTTAACATGGATTAGTTAGTTCTATGGACACTCATGCATGCATCTAGATGGTCAACTTTCTCCCTTTTGCTAGCCCAAAAACTCCAACAAGCAAAAACTTGTTTCCAACACTTCAACCAAAGTTATTCCAGTGAGTCCACCATATCTACCTATTGGCTTTATGCTATTCCGAGTATGTTTAACATGTTGTTTCTGTTATCTTACCTCTGAATGAAAATGTTTATGTTATTGATTGCAATGGAAAAAAGTTGGTTATATAGCTCTCACGAACTTGATGCACAATGTTCTTTTATTTGCATTAATAAAACTTGACTCATTGTGATTAAGATTATGATGTTTGTGACTTGATGAATGTTTTGGGTTGGAAGTTAGCCCATATTTCTGTCACATGGTAAGCTTTCAACACGCTCTTCATCTCATTTAGTTGATATCATGTGCTTTTGTCTATGGATGCTTATCATGTTGAAATAAATGTGGAAATAGAGTGAGTTTAAATGAGTTTGTGTAAATGGTTAGAGAGACGCCTGAGCCGCTAATCTAAGCCATGCATCATTCATGGTGGAAATTTACTTACATACTATGGTGAACCTTATGTGATACACCTTGCAATAAAAAACTATTCCAAATGGTAAATAAAAAGGGTGTTGAGATTGTTAATTTTGTTTGTTTGTCTTGTCATTTTGATATGGGCTTGTTCCATTGCTTGGGACAAGAGGTACTGACGAGGTGTACCCTCATCAAATCCCATGGTTAAGGACCTAGGGTTGAGATTATGGGGAGAGAACGTGGTAGTACTGGTAGTTTCGTCGGCTGACAAGCAGAGGCAAAGATTTACCCAGGTTCAGGCCCCTCGGGTGGAGGTAAAGACCCTACTTCCTGCTTGTCTGGTATTGATTTGGATTATGCGATTACAGGGGAGCTCCGGCGAGTTGATGATCTCGCAAGAGATTTGGTGGTTCGTGTATGGCTTGGTCCCAGATCGGTACCCCTCCCAGCCTTTAAATAGGCTGGGTCTCGGGAGTTTGTAACCGACCTAGTTTACACATAAGGAAAGCCTAAACCGACTATGCCTATGTCTAGTCTTGGAGGGTACTCCATCTTCTTGGGCCTCTTGTCTTGGGCTTCGAGTAGGCTCTTCGATATTGGGCCTTAGTCGTTACGTGCACCAGGTACCCTCATGGTAGGGTACCCGATATGTATACCCATGTCAGTAGCCCCCGAGTACTTGGCTGACTCGAAGAATCGGGCATGGACTCTTTCGTAAGTGCACGTCATTGCTTTGAATTCTGTACATATAATTTGGAATTCCTGTATGAATAGCACACGTTTGGCTATGTCGAGTATCTCATCGACTGTGTTTTATGATGATCAAGGGATAACAGCTTAGCAGGCCCAGTACACTCGACGGATCGGGACTGGTTAACTACACATTCGGGTAAAACCTTACTAGCTTTCAATCAAACTCGAGTCCCCGGACTCGAATCTGGAACAAACTGGTCAGATTCGACTAGGCCGCTTGAGGTCTTACTGAGTCGATCTGCAGTATAACTTTGAATTTTACCCAACGCGTCCGTCGGGATTTTTCATCATGTCTGCTGACACGGAAAGTGTAAGGATTAACGTTGCTGGAACGGTCCTTAGCCCAGCTCGAAAGTTCGGCGGGTCTTACCTTTGCACTATGCATGCAGCATCCGAGGTATTTGCGACTGACGCAACTCGGGAATGTTTCGAGTATGATTTCTGAACTTTGTTGGACGAGTCATGCCCTTTGTCGACTGATATTTGCCGTTATGCTATCGGGTGCGCGACAGCGCTCCCGATGGGAGTAGCCCCCGAGATTGTGCTTTATTGTTTTGCAATGGAGGATAATCTCAAAAACTCTACATATGTTAATCGAAGAAATTTGTGCCATAATTCTATCGGGTGCACGACAGTGCTCCCGATGGGAGTAGCCCCGAGATTATGCTGTATTACTTGTAAATGGAGGATAATCTCAATCATTCCTAAGCATCTTCAGTCGAAGAATTTTTTGAACATGCTCCCGATGGGAGTAATATGACTTAGTCGAAGGAACGGTCGAGTGACCAATTTTGCCTTAAGAAAGTTTTGTCACACCCGAACTAATCAGGGCAATCGAGTGAACAATATGCGTTCAGCATACTCGAACGTATTTTCTGAACAGATGCTTCAATGACGTCAGGGATGACGTTTATTTCGACTGCGATTTCTGACACGCGTGGCGTGCGTTATGCTGCGATTGATGGGACGTGACACGTAGGTGGGCCCATTTGTGCAGAGCTGACCGAAGACGGTGCCGTTTGGACTTTGATTTGACCACACGGGCCCACTTTTTCCAGAGCGTGATGATGGCTCCTCTTTTTGCGTGCGTAGTGGGCGGAGAGGCCGGCGACGGTTGCCCTCCGCGTTCGCCACGTGTACGGTGAGATCGCATGCGGAGCGCACGATTGTGATATGAATGGCTGTGATGGCGTTTGACTTGCGGTAAATAGGGACACGGCGCTGGCATCTGTTTTTACTTGCCATTTGCTCCCTGCGCCGCCCTGTTTCCTCATCTTCCTCCTTGCGCTGCGCCTCCATTGTTCGTTTCCCAAGCTCTTTGTGCTCTGTCCATCCATCCTAGCAATGGCCAAGGGTGGAGGCTCCAAGCGAAGCGCTGCGTCTGCCGCCACGACTGACGCAGCAACTAAGGTCAAGAAGACCACAACGAGCGCGTCTGCTGCCGCCGCCGCTTTGAAGAAGAGCAGCGGGGACTGGGCGAAGTCCACCATCAAGGACGCCCATCTGACCAAGTTTCGCGAGCAGGGTCTGCTTCCTCCCACGGACCAGCTTGCTGTTCGCGCGCCATCACCGAAGGAGGTACTCCCTGAACCACGCGCCAATGAGCGTGTCTGTTTTGCGGAGTTTCTGCCTAGGGGTTTCTCGCTCCCCCTCCATGATTTTGTGCGAGGTTTGCTCTTTGCCTACGGGGTGCAGATCCATGATCTCACCCCGAACGGTATTCTGCACATTGCGTGTTTCATCACGCTGTGCGAGTGTTTTTTGGGAGTTGCTCCAGTTGGGCATTATGGAAGGCCATTTTATGGTACGACCAAACAGGGGAGGCGGCCGCACCTACCCTGTGGGCGGCTGCGGGATCCAGGTGCGCGGTGACACCCGATATTTTCGACTGAAGACCGTCGACTCCGCACAAGGCTGGAGAAAGGGATGGTTTTATGCGAGTGTCGAGCAGGACGCAGCTGCCGCTTTTCGACTGCTGCCTTTGCAAGGACCAAGGCCTGGGACCACCAACTTTCGGATGAAGAACTGGCAGAAGCAGAGCCTCTTCTGTCCCAGATTGGAGGTCTTCTCGATAAGGTGACGGGTGTGCATCTAATTGCCACTTTTGTAAAGAGGCGGGTGTGGCCGATCCGTGCCCGAGCGCACCCCATGTGGCAGTACGAGGGCCCAAATGATGCCACACGGATGAGCCCGGAGGAGCTGTCAAGGAATGAGTTGTTGGCGCATGTGCGATCAATCACCAACCTGACGGCAGCCGACCCGTGCAACGTCGACTGCCCCATTACGCCGTATGGGATGGAAAATCCTTTGCTTGAGGTATGTGTACTTTATGATTTGCTTGCAGTTTTGGAGTTGCCACTCATATGCATTGCAGCCTCTAATTTTGCAGCCGTGATTTATGACATGCAGGGTCACTCGACTGCTGCCTCTCTTCCTCCTTTGCCAGAGAATGGTGCAACTGAAGAAACTCAGGTGCAAGAGATGGAAGCGAAAGGGGATCACTCGCCAATTCCCTCCGCCACCACTTCGCGTGTGGAAGAAGTTGAAGAGGAAGCAGCAGAAGAGGTGCAGACTGAAGAAGTGGCCGATTCTGACCCTGAGATCGACATCGCGCCTCCAAAGCGTCGTCGACTGACCAAAAAGGTATCTTCGGCTGTGAGTTCACCCGCGAAGGAGCATGACTTGGAGGTTGACGAGGAAGCGGGCTCATCACCCGTTCCCAGCGCCGCTCCTTTGCGTGTATGCTCAACGAGCTCGACCCCTCCTCCTCATTCGAGTGGCGCCCCTGTCTTTGGAGGCCCAAATTTTGATGACCTCGACTATGACGAAGAGGAAGAACACAGGTTTGTGTTTTTACTTATGATATAAGTTTTTGCTGTTGCATACTTGTGCTGATGATGTCTTCATGCGTGCCACTCGCAGTGCTGAAACCAATCAGCCTTTATCTCCTCAAGCGAGAAAGTTCCGACGCCGGATCACCCGAACATTTCTCCCGCCGTGCATGAGGTTGTCCACCCGATGGACACCACTGCTGTTGTGGAGGCGCCAAGGCTACGGTTGTGGCTACTCCTGAAGTCGGGACATCTGCTTCGACCCCTGAGCCTTGGACAAATCATGTGAGTACTTTTTGCCTTACCCGCGTAGTTTTGGGGCTATGTACGTTACAAATTATGCTAACTGCGTGTGTCTGCAGCCCTTCTACCGCACACTGGCGGATCTGCCAAAGCTTATGTCCAGGTGGAGCAGGAGAGGGATGGCCTGCGTAATGACCTGGAGCGACTCAGTCGTGAGTTTCACTTTGCCATTTTTTCTGAAGCTCTTTTTTGCAATCTTTGTCGATTTATAAACTGTATGCGATTTGCTACTTCAGGCGAAAAGACAGCGGCTGAGTCCCGCGTAAAGGAGCTTGAAGAAGCACTCGTCACGCAGCGCGCTGAGTCGAAGAAGGAATTGGATGCTGCCACTAACTCAGCTACCGCGCGTGAGCGAGGATATGCCGAACAACTGGCGAAACTCGCACATGTCATGGGAGGTGAGTAATCTTTTCGTTTTGAACTTATGGTGTGGTTGTCAAGCGTCGTATAGTGACGTTTGCTCTTTGTTGATTTGTGAAGAAGCTGCTGGCGCGCCGACCTCTGCAGACAGGCGAACGACGATCTGCCACTCGATCGTGTGTGAGCGACCTTGGGGTCGTGTGCACCCACGCGAAGGATGCACTCGCCAAGTCAGCGAGTACACTTGGCGCAGTGTACAAGGCCGTGCTCCCGAGTGGCGAAGTACCGACGACGGCGGATGGATTTGCCGATGTTTTTGGCCCGGGGACTTCCACCATGGCGAACTTCTCTCGCGCCCTTTCGGTACGCGGCTCGGAGTCCACCCTCAAGCTCCTTTTAGGCCACGGATTAGAGGGTGACTACGAGAAAGCGCTTTCTGATTTCCCGCGGAGGCCAGACGGGAGACTTGTGCCTTTGAAAGGAGTCAGCGCGCCAGCTGCACGACTGGCCGAAATATTTATGACCACCATGGAGCGCCGGGCAAAAGAGGTCGCCACTCGCTTGCTTAGGGGCAAGCCAGAGTCGACTTCCTAGTTCTAGGGCAGCTGCATCCCTTCTTTTTTATGCCATGTAATGATATCTGTGAACTGCGAGTGTGCGTGTGATTTTGCTACTCTTTTATGTCAGTGGTCTTCTGTTAATGTGTCTGCGCTCGAAGAGCTGTATGCTGTTGCTTGTCTGAGTTTTGTGACTTGTTTCTCATGAAACTTTTATGATACTTGGAACAGAAACGGCCAGCCGCCACTTCATCCAGTTCGTCGCGGCATCATACCCCTTCTCGATCTCGAGCTCAGGCGTCAAATGATGCCGCGGTAATACGTTATATGAAGGCTCGACTTGCGAAACAGGAGCAGGAACTGGCGAGTGCCCGAAGCGAGCTGGAAAGGATGAGGGCAAGGCCTGCTTTACCCACCCAACGAGGAGTATGTGCTTGGCGAGATGGAGATCGTGAACAGACAGCTCGAGTGTAAGCATGACTGCCTTGATCTTATGAGTTCACAGCCTGTTCTTTTTGTTCACCCAACTTGTGTTGTTGCAGGTTTTGTTCAAGATTTCCAGGCGGAGCAGGCTCGCGTGGATGAGCAGTTGAACATGGCAACTGACGAACCCACGACTGGCCGCCAGCACTTTCGATTGGACAAGCACCGAGCACGCATACTTGCGACTCTGCAAGATCGGGTGTGGCGGAGCACTATGCTTCTTGAATTGTGCAGGTCGGCCTTCAGTCGAATCAACCAGATGGTTTTTCCGACTGGGCCACAACCTCAAGGAATCCACGCGTTGCTCGATCTCTTCCGGTCAACAGGTTCCATTCGAGGCTTCATCACCCAGAAGCTTGTGGACGGTGCCAACGCAACCATGGCGTATCTCCGAAGTCAACGTCCAAATTTGCAGCTACGTCCACCCGTGCCTGGATCGTCTTTGTCCCAGTCGAACCTTGACGAAACATTCGATCACGCGAGGACATTGGTTGATTGCTATCAAGCGCAACTTATGGGCCCTGTTCTTCCAGCAAAGGATGAACCAGAAGATTAGGGTATTTATGTATAGGGAACAGCCCCCGAGTGTAAATTTGCCACTTAGTACATATTTGTTCACTTGTATGTATGCAGCCCCCGAGTGTATCGAGTGGGGTTTATGAAAAACAGTTTACATAGATCATGAATTACATAGCCCCCGAGTGCTCGAGTGAGGTTATGAATTTTATGAGAGTTGAAGCTTCAACTTATGCCTGCAGGCTCAGCCCCCGAGTGATTGATTGGGGTTGAGCAACTTTTCCTTTGTGTTTAGTGTTACGATCCAGCCCCCGAGTATTCGAGTGTGGCTGAGTATTATGTTTGAAGAGCAAAAGCTTTTATGTTTTGAGGTAGCTCAGCCCCCGAGCATACGGGTGAGGCTAAGTTTTGTGCTGATAAGCTATGCGAGTAGTAAGCAGGAAAAGTATGAGGAATTTATTGACTATATTCCATTTATGAATGTTAGGCTGCAGGCCGCCTCATTAAAAACCTTCCAGTCCCCTTAGGTACCCTGGTAAGGAAAAGAGCGCGTCTGAAACCTGCAGCCATCCGACATATGAGCCTATTACATTATGCGACTGAGCAATCTAAGCATAGAAACGGCGCAGCTGCGCAACGTTCCAAGGATTGTGGGAGAGTTCGCCGGTCTTCGCATGCTTCAGTCTGTATGCTCCACCACCTATGACCTCGGTGATGATGAAGGGTCCTTCCCATGGAGAAGCAAGTTTATGCACCTTCTTCTGCTTCAGTCGAAGTACCAAGTCACCCACCTCGAAGGACCTGGTACGCAGTCGACGGCTGTGATAGTTGCGTAGATCTTGCTGGTAGACAGCTGTACGTGCTAGCGCTGTGTTGCGTGCTTCTTCGAGCAAGTCGACTGCATCTTCGAGTGCTTCATCTGCATCTCTTCATTGTATGCTTCGACTCTTGGTGCGTTGAACCTTACGTCTGATGGCAGGATTGCCTCTGCGCCGTAGACCATGAAGAATGGAGTGAATTGTGTTGAGGCGTTGGGTGTTGTGCGTAGGCTCCATAGCACAGACGGGAGCTCTTCTACCCAAGCACCCGCAGCCCTTTTGAGTGGCACCAGGAGGCGCTTCTTGATTCCACTCGTCACAAGCCCATTGGCCTTTTCGACTTGGCCGTTTGATTGCGGGTGCGCCACAGATGCATAATTGAGCGTGATATCTTGCTCTTTGCAGAAGGATTTGAATTCCTCAGCCGTGAAGTTTGTACCGTTGTCAGTGATGATGCTATTTGGCACACCAAAGCGGTATATGATGGATTTTATGAAATTGACTGCTGTAGTGGCAGTCGAACTTGTGATGGGTACTGCTTCAATCCACTTGGTGAACTTGTCGACCGCCACCAGAAGGTGAGTATGCCCTCCATGGGAGGATTTTTTGAGTGGCCCAACCATATCGAGCCCCCACTGGGCGAAAGGCCAGGCCAATGGTATTGTCTTCAACGCCGATGCGGGTGCGTGTGGCTTTGTGGCGAATTTTTGGCAGCCGATGCACCTTTTGACTATGTCCTCCGCGTCTTTGAGTGCTGTGGGCCAGTAGAAGCCTGCGCGAAAGGCTTTGGCTACGAGTGATCGACTGCTGGCGTGATGCCCGCAAGTACCTGCATGAATATCACGAAGGATGGCTTGGCCATCTTCAAATGCTATGCAACGCTGGAACATACCTGATATGCTGCGTTTGTAAAGTTCACCGTTGATGACAGTGTATGCTTTAGATCGTCGAGTGACGCGTCTTGACTCTGTGAAGTCTTCGGGTACCTCGCCGCGGAGTATGTATGCGAGGAAGGGTTGAGTCCAAGTTGGCTCGATGAGGAGTACCTCGACTGGTGGGTCCTCTGTGCTAGGTGTTTTGCTCTTGGCTGGTGCGGCTGTGCAGGAGTTGCCGCTTCTTTTTGATTGATCTGTGCTCGATGCGCTCGAAGAAGACACCAGGTGGCACTGGTGCTTTGGTCGCACCAATGTTGGCTAACTTATCTGCTTCTTCATTGCTTTCACGCCCTATGTGCCGCAACTCGCAGCCTTCGAAGCTGCCCTCCATGATGTTGTACAGGTCACGGTAGGCATCATGTTATCTGCGATTGCGTCACAGCCTTCATTGTTTGCTGCACCACCAATTCGAGTCGCCGTAGATCATCAGTCGAGTGCACCCGAGGCTTTGGCCATCCTCATGCCATGGATCAGAGCCTCGTATTCTGCTTCGTTATTGGACGGGAACTCGAACCCCATTTGTAGGATGTAGCGGAGCTTGTCGCCTTTTGGTGATATGAGGATGACACCTGCGCCTGCGCCTTCGTTTTTCTTCGAGCCATCGAAGTACATGGTCCAGGAATTGGACACATCTGGTGCTCCTGGGAGCTGAGCTTCAATCCACTCGGTGTGGAAGTCGGGTAAACTTGTGCTTTGATGGCCTTCGGGTAATCATACTTGATGTCTCTTGGTGCTAGCTCGATGAGCCATTTTGCTACTCGCCCAGTCGCATTGGGGTTTGTGAGGATGTCCCCGATCCCTGAAGTGCTGATTACAGTGATCGGGTGCTCGGAGAAGTAATGCGTCAGCTTCCTTGAGGACATGAACACGGCGTATGCCAGCTTCTGATAGTGCGGGTACCGCTGCTTTGATGTGGAGAGCACTTCACTCAAGTAATAGACTGGACGTTGTATGCTTTGGGCGTGTCCCTCCTCTCTGCGTTCGACCACAGAACAGTGCTCACCACCCTATTAGTTGCAGAGACATATAGGTATAGTGGCTCGCGTTCCCTTGGTGCTACGAGGATTGGAGGGCTTGTGAGGACTCGCTTGAGGTCCGTGAAGGCTGCTTCGGCTTCTGGCGTCCACTCGAACTTATCTGCCTTCTTCATCAGTCGATAGAACGGGAGTGCTTTTTCGCCTAGCTTGCTGATGAATCGACTGAGTGCTGCTACTCTACCCGCCAATTTTGCACGTCGTGGAGCTTTGAAGGCCTTTGCATCGTCAAGATGGCCTGTATTTTCTCCGGGTCCGCCTCGATTCCTCGAGCTGAGACTAGATACCCGAGGAGTTGCCCGGCTGGCACGCCGAACGTGCACTTCTTCGGGTTGAGCTTGATGTGGAAGCGTTTGAGGTTTGCGAATGTCTCCCGCAAGTCATCGAGTAGCGTGCTTTCTTCTCTTGTGGTGATGACGATGTCATCTACATAGACCTGGACGTTTCGCCCAATCTGCTTCTTGAGGCAATCTTGCATCATGCGCTGATAGGTTGCGCCTGCGTTTTTGAGCCCGAAAGGCATTGTGGTGTAGCAGTAGACCCCGAGTGGGGTTATGAACGCCGTTTTTTCTTCGTCCTCTTCCTTCATCCTTATCTGGTGGTAACCCGAGTAAGCATCCAGGAAGGACAAGCGAGCGCACCCGGCGGTGGAGTCGACGATCTGGTCGATTCGAGGTAGTGGAAAGTGATCCTTTGGACAGCACTTATTGAGTGCTGTAAAATCTACACACATCCGCAGGATGTCTGTATGCTTCTTCTCTACAAGTACGGGGTTGGCCACCCATTGTGATTTCTTGATCTCTCTGATGAATCCTGCTGCGAGTAGCCTGTCGACTTCGGCTTCGACTGCAGTTCTTTTTGGGCCGGATATGCGGCGCATTGTTTTTGACTGGTTTAGCACCTGGAAGTAGCTGGAGAGAGTGCTCGGCGAATTCCCTGGGAATACCTGGCATGTCTGCTGGACACCATGCAAATATATCCCAGTTCTCACGGAGGAATTCGACGAGCGCGCTTTCCTATGCGATAGGCAGACTCGACGAGACATTGACTGTCTTGGTCGGGTCAGTCGGGTGCACCTGATGCGATCTTGTGTCGTTGGTGGCACTGAATGCTCTGTCGACTGCCACCTTTTTGTGCTCTGGCATAAGTGTTCGATCGTTGGAGACCGCTAGATCGGCGAGTGTTGCTTCCATGCCAAACATCTCAGAGATTTTGCTGAATTCTCGGTCGCAAGAGTCAGACTTTTGGAAGTTCCCCTTGACTGTGATTACTCCTTTTGGTCCAGGCATCTTCAGCTGGAGGTATGCGTAATGTGGCACCGCCATGAATCGAGCGAACGTCGGGCGTCCAAGTATAGCATGGTATTGTGATTTCCAGTCGACCACTTCGAACTCAATCGACTCTGTCCTGAAGTGGTGCTTGTCCCCGAACGTTACGTCGAGTTGTATGGTGCCCTCTGGGCTTATTGCTTTCCCTGGAACGATACCGTGGAAGGTATTTGAAGATCTTGGCAGGTTTTCGACTGACCTGTTCATTTTGCGGAGCGTATCTGCGAAGATGATGTTTATGCCGCTCCCACCATCCATGAAGACCTTGGACATGGCGTAGCCTCCAATTTGCGCGTCGAGTACCAGAGCAGAGTGCCCTGGTCGAACAACCGATGGAGGGTGGTCCTCTTTGCTGAAGCTTATTGTAGTTTCGGCCCTTCAAGTATTCTGTTACCGCAGGAGGTGACATGACCGCCATGTTTACCTGTCGAGTGCGAAGTTTTTGCTCCCTGTTGGAAGGTCGACCTTTCTGTATCATGTACATCTGCCCTTGGGGCGGAGGGTACTGTGGTTCGTCCACCCGAGGCACGGGCTGTATGGCACCCGCGAGATTTCCGCCTGGGGCAGGCTGTGGTGGTGGAGGTGGTGCCATCAGAACAGGCACGTTGTTTGGCTGAGGCACGGGTGCAGGTGCTTGTGCGGCTGCTGCCTTTCTGCGATTTACGTAATCAGTCGCCATTTGGTCGAACTCCCTGCAGTTTCTCATCGAGTGGTTGGATCGCAGTTTTCCATCGTCCCCCTTGTACAGGTGGAATCTGCAATCAGCGTCCATCTTTTCTTCGAATGATCGCTCAGATTGTGCCCGTGACTTGCGCCAATCCTTCCTCTTGTAGCTATCACTGCGTTGGCTGTCTCGACGATCATCTCGACTGTCTCGCCGATCTTCCGACCGTCGGTCGCTTCTGTCCTGATCATTGCGGGGTGTGGAGAACCCAGCCGCCATGAATTCGGGTCTGTCATCGTCGTAATGACGTTTTGAACGTTTGCGCCTTCGGTCGTCTCTGTACGAGTCTCTATGGCTTCGACTGCTATTCTCATGTTTGTCACGGGGTGAGGACCCGCGTGTGGTGCGTGCCATATCCTCTCCATCTGCCCACTCAGTCGCGATCTGCAAGAGGTGGGCTACAGATTTTGGCTTTTGGCGGCCAAGTGCTTCTTTGAAGTCTCGCCTGGCGAGGCCCATGACGAAAGCATCCATGGCCATATCTTCTGAAACCACTCCAACTGAGTTACGTATCTCAGTCCATCGTCTGATGTATGACCTCAACGTTTCGTCTGAACGCTGAACGCAGGCCCGCAGCTCCTCGAATGTTTTCGGGCGCTCACATAGAGGCTCGAAGTTTTTGACGAAATCCCTGCGGAAGTGATCCCACGAGTCGTATGTTGAGGAGGTAGGGCCTTGAGCCAGTCGCGAGCTGTGCCTTCGAGCATGAGTCGTATGTACTGCATGGCTGTAGTGTTGGTGCCTCCGCTGGCACGCAACTGCCAGCCTGTAATCTTCCAGCCACCCGGAAGGTTCTGTCGACCCGTGTACTTGGGCTGTTCGGATGTGAGTTTGAATCCTTTGGGCATCCGTGTCTCGCGGACGCGTCGAGTGAAGCACAGAGCTCCATGTGGCTCAGGCTCTCGATCAGAGTATGAGTCGCTACTGTAAGATCTGCGTGATCTGCTCCTGGACCTGCGCCTTCGCGAGCCGCTTCTTTCCTTCGAGTGGTGGCGACGACCACTGTGATTATGCTCTTCCCGAGGTGCGTCGACTAGGGCACGGTCTCGACTCCCACCTGGAGTTCTTGGAACTTGGCGTATGGCCTTTGCAGCTAAGGCGAGTGATTTGATCTGTTGGCGGTGTAGTTTTGCGTTGGGGTCATCCGCTGGGGCTTGATTGCCTCCAGGTATGCTGCAGCGGTGTAGAGAGCACCTGCTGCTGTTTTGGGCACCGGCAGTCCTTCCTCGTCGTATGTCATGAAGGAGTTGCCTAAGTTGCGGGTGAGTGCCGCCTTCTCGCCTGGCGAGAGGTGTGACAACCTTGATCTGGTCCTGTGTCTGCTCGCCCGGTGGAGCTCAGGGAGAGCTGTCTTCTGCGCACACTCGACAAGCTAGCTTGCTTTTTGCGTTCTTCGAGTGTGGCTCTTATCTGCTTCAGTCGAAGTGACTCCTGCCAGTTGAAGTACTGGAAGGTCAACATCTCTTCTTGTGTTGCGTCTGCTGGCATCATTGTGCACTCCTTGATAACTTTATCTGCTTTTGCTGCCATCTCAGCAGTGATTGTGAGGGTTGTGGCTCCGTCCGGCATAGTGACTGTGCACGGGAATTCTGTAGGCCTGCGACTGGCCGCAGTTTCTGATGTTTCTGCGGCGATGGCACATAGACCTGTTGGGGTATGACCCGAGGGCATATGTATGTACTTTCGAGTCCCGTCATGGACTCGACATCTTCATCGAGGCTCATGTCTGAGCCTGTATGTTCATCGAGTGGTTCGTCTGGACGGATCTCGCAGTCGACGTCTTCGTCGCCTATGCCCATCTCGGCGTCGGCGAGGTTGTTATGAGTCTCGAAGTCGAGGTTGTTGTTGGCGCAGATCTCGGAGTCGACGTGGTTGTCGATATGAGTTTCGAGGTCGTCGAAGTCGCTGAGGGAGATCCCGCAGTCGAAACTATCCTCGAGTGGGAGATCCAGCTCGGGATCGTTTGTGCGGTATGCTGATTCGGCCTCCTCGCCCTGGAGCTCTTCAATGAGCTCGCGCATCTCTCGTGTGGACATGGTTGTTGCAGACGAACAAGCTTGGAGGGTCGATGATGGTATGGACGCAGTGGAAAGATCCGCAGTCGAAGGAGCCGCAGCCGATGGAGCCTCGGGTGCGAAAGTCGCGAGTTGGCGTGGATCCGTCAAGTCCTGCACACCAAGCTTGTTGACGAAAAAATTGAACGAACCAACGGTTAAACCCAAACCTGACTCGAGATCGGAGAAGGCCTCCTGGAATCCTGGCGAGTGTGGCTCGAAATCCATCAGAGGATCCGATGTGCTTTTTGCGGGTGAAGCTGGCGTGTTGCCGTTTGTCGAGTGAGCCGGCGAGTTGCCGTGTGCCGCCTGAGTCGGCGAGTTCTGGTTTGTCGATGCAGCCGGCGAGTTGCCGTTTGTAGATCCGATCGGCGAGTCGCCGTTTTCCGATGGAACCGAAGAAACCGCGAGTCCAGCACTATTCTTTCCCACAGACGGCGCCAATTGACGAGGTGTACCCTCATCAAATCCCATGGTTAAGGACCTAGGGTTGAGATTATGGGGAGAGAACGTGGTAGTACTGGTAGTTTCGTCGGCTGACAAGCAGAGGCAAAGATTTACCCAGGTTCAGGCCCCTCGGGTGGAGGTAAAGACCCTACTTCCTGCTTGTCTGGTATTGATTGTGGATTATGCGATTACAGGGGAGCTCCGGCGAGTTGATGATCTCGCAAGAGCTTTGGTGGTTCGTGTATGGCTTGGTCCCAGATCGGTACCCCTCCCAGCCTTTAAATAGGCTGGGTCTCGGGAGTTTGTAACCGACCTAGTTTACACATAAGGAAAGCCTAAACCGACTATGCCTATGTCTAGTCTTGGAGGGTACTCCATCTTCTTGGGCCTCTTGTCTTGGGCTTCGAGTAGGCTCTTCGATATTGGGCCTTAGTCGTTACGTGCGCCAG